>PVIA01009404.1:0-61435 GCA_004024845.1 Tonatia bakeri | reverse complement strand
TTCAGCCTGTGCAGGTCTTTTATCCTGAGGTGGGTCTCTTGTAGGCAGCATATGTGTGGGTCATGTTTTCTTATCCATTCAGCTATTCTATGTCTTTTGATTGGAGCATTTAATCCATTTACATTTAAGGTTATTATTGATAGGTACTTATTCATTGCCATTTATGTACATGTGTTCCTCTCTCTCTTTCTCTTTTCCTTCCTTTCCTTAAATTAGACCCCTTAGTATCTCTTGCAGAGCTGGTTTAGTGGAGGTATATTCTTTTAGACTTCTTTTGTCTGGGAAGCTTCTTATTTCACCTTCTATCTTGATTGAGAGCCTTGCTGGGTAAAGTAGCCTTGGCTGCAGGCCTCTGGTTCTAATATGTCTAATTTATGCTATAGCCACTCATTTCTCTCATTTTCCTGACTATTCTTCATTATGTATATTTTGCATATTAGTTTTGTAATCAGTTTCATATATATTCATATATTTGTATATATATGAATATTCATATATATGAAACTGTTGTTAGGATTTTGTTGGGGTGGCATTAAATTTATAAATGAATAAAGACCTAATAGCTTCATGCTGCATCTTCACCCCCAAAATATCCTAAGCATTTCTATTTAAGTCTCATTTTGGACCCCTCTTCACATGTTGTACTTTTTAAAAAAAAATTAAATTGAGGTAGAATTTCACATAAATAAAATGTACATATCTTCGGGTGTTCAGTTCAATGAGTCAGGACAACTAAATACCTGTTACTGGCATCTCAAAGTTTTCTTCTTAAAGATCTCATGCATTTCATATAAAGTTTATTTCAGGGTTCTTCCCTTCATAAACTTTTAACAAGTATAACTATCTGGTTTTTAAACTCACAAAACATAAGATAGAAATTAGAGTTTTTATTTTAAATCTTTTTTAACAGGAATTATTCTGACTTTACAAATAGCCTACTGATTACAATCCATAATATATATACAAATACATTTTCTTGATAACTATAAATGATATTTTGACAATTATTTGCACTGTATTGATTTATTCATTCAACAAACATTGAGCTCAAAGTCCAAATGGAAGGTTCTGGTGGGACAGCCTTTTTACTGTGGTGACGGGAAGAAATTTCTCTACATACCAGGTAACTGTAATTAAGAAAGTTATTCTAGCCCTGGCTGGTGTGGCTCAGTGGACTGAGCACTGGCCTGTGAACCAAAGGGTCACTGGTTTGATTCCCAGTTGGGGCACGTGCCTGGATTGCGGGCCGTGTCCCCAGTGCGGGGCGCACGAGAGGCAACCACCCATTGACGTTTCTTTCCCTCTCTCCCTCCCTTTCCCTGTTAATAAATAAATAAAATCTTAAAAGAAAAAAAGGAACTTATTCTAAACTTAGAAAGTTAGGGGAATGGGGGAAATTACCTTTGTGAACAAATTCATTAAGATATAGGAGTTATTTGGAAGCCCTTTCCTTTGGCTAAAGAAGGAGACTAAAATTACAGCTGGGTTGGAAAGCTGACAGGCTGGATTCAGAGATGCTCAAGGTCCTGCAGGTGGGGAATGAAAGATGGCTGATGCGACAAAGATCTGGGAGCTGGCTAAGACACAGATGAAGACGTGGGAGAAGTTACTCTAAAGTTTTAAAATAGTTTCTGTAAAAATATACTGATCCCTTTCTTAATGGAACTTGAAGAGGAAACTTGAAGAATCATCCCCAGGTGTCTACTTAACTAAATTTGTTATAATTTGGACAAAAGTTTATAAATTCTGATTCCAGAAACAGTTTAAGTAACTTAATTTGCTTTGAGAATCCCTCTTTAAATAAATACATTGTTCAACTGGAAAAATAAGCCCTAATTGTACAACTCCAACCTGCCAGGATAAAACACATTTATATATATGAAACAACTCTAATATATTTCCAACTACAGGAAGAAAATTTCCTGGTTTTTAAGCAAATGTCATAATATTGATTATTTGAATATACTGAGGTAGGTCTTCATTAGGATAAAGGAACAATTTACTAATTACCATTTTTAAGAAACATGAGCAAATGAGCAAGCTTAATGAAGTAAAATGGAGAATGGCACGACATACTCTACAACCATTTCTTCCTTTCTTTTTCTTTTCTCTTTCTTTCTCTCTCTTTCCTTCTTTTGTTTTGTGATACTTAGCTCATTGTTGTTAGCTTATGTTGGTAAGTTTCTTATGGTACAGTTAACATTATTTATTTTAAAAAATTCTAGATTACTTGCAGGGCACATTTTAGATGAGATCATGGTCAGAGGTACCCTGCTTGAACCTTGAAGAGGAGGGCCTCTTTAAAGAGCATATTGTTTAGTTTTAACTACACACACACACACACACACACACACACACACACACACCCTCTACAATAAAACCAAGCTTCCTATTGTTCATAATTTAGAGATGAAGCTGCAAACATTCCTGGCCTGGAGAAGAGAAAATGGCTGGAGTCTGTGGCCAGATGCAGTGGAAAGAAGTTCTAGCACCCATACAAAATACAGATTCCAAACCACAGCTGCAGACATATGTGAGCATTAAATTTTAAAACATCTGACAATGGATACTGTTAAAATATGCAATTCTTGGTGCATGCATATATATATATATATATATATATATAGACATAAAATTATTAGAAAGGACCTTGATTTTAGCTCAGTGAAACTGATTTCAGATTTCTGGCCTCCAGAACTATAAGAGAATAAATGTGTGGTTTCAAATTACAGGAAAAAGAATATTTTTTAAGTCACAAATTCATAGTCAACATATATACCCTCATGTTATTTTCTTTACAATCTCTGGTATATATTTATTTGAAAGCTGACTGAACTTATGGAGGGTATCTATGACCAGAGAAAGGAATGACATAAAGTGAATTCATAAATAAATACTTCATTCAAAAGTTGTTATGGAAACATTCCTATGAATGAGGCGCTGTACTAAGTGCGGTGCTATGAAGAATAAGACCTGCTCCCCTGTCCTTGAGTAGTTTGTGTAAGAGTAAGATTACTACTATAATTAGGAGTGAATGTACGGGTCATTGACATTCAAGAAAAAGGATCACTCTAGTCTGCCTGTGTAAGAAGCAAACCTTCGATTGTGACTTCCTAAAAAAATTACTCTGAAAAAGTAATGAAACAGAAATGTAAACATACAATACACACATAAATAAACAGTCCTCTTTGGGGCAGGTAAGACAACATTCGTTAGGACTGCAGGCCATGCCTTCTGTGGAGCTAGAAGGTTTGCTGCCCAGAGCCACAGTCCTGGCCCTTCTCTTACACAGCATGAGAGTCAAGTCAGAAAAAGCAGATTAGTTTTATTCGCTTTTGGCTCCTTTGTTTCTACATAGGATTAAGAAAATGAAAGAGACTGGTTTGCCAGGTAAATGACTTCTTTTATATGTTATCAGAATTTACAAAGTTTTAAGCTTATTTTATGCTACATATTTGCTTGATATATTACATGTATCCTTTTTTAAAAAATTAACACTTTAAAGGATCTACTAAACAGAGTTATGACTTAGAATTTTCTTTGATGAAAAAGTAAAGCTGCAGAAAGGGTATTTACAAAATAAAAAATGTTATGATGATGAAAATATTTTAGAAGTAAATGTATTCACTTATTCACTAAATCAACCAACATTATGTGCTATGTGCCAGACACTGTACATATGAAACATACCTTTGATTTATGTGCTTGATGAATAATCTTTAATTTATCTGAAAGAAAAAAACAATTTATCTTTTAACAAAGATTATTCTAAAACTTCATTTTAAATTTTTAAAGTGATATGAGAGAAAGGTGGCTATGAAATTCAGAAATTAAATCCTTAACTTATGATCAGGTTATTTTAAAAATCAAGTATATAGCAAAAGAAAACTTAATTTACATACCATTAAAATTAAAAATCACTGTATAAAGACATTTTAAAGCCATGTTCTCTGACACACACAACTGTGTGTGTGCCATACCCGGAAGTCAACTATGCACATTTCCTCAGAAGAAAAGTGAACCACATTATTCTGTCCTGACTTTTGAAGTTGCTAAATGCTAATAATAACAGACAATGTAAAAATATTGTCTTAAATTAAAACAGATATTAACAAAAACAATTCCAAAATATCTACCAATCTCTCAGAATAGATATAGTGACGGAAGGCGGAGAGAGGTATGTGGGTCAAATGATCACTCTGACGAGTCCCCACCATTCCAAGAATTCCAACTCTATCAAAGATCAGCCTATCGTTTCATCTAGGATTTTATGGTTTTGCAACTTACACTTAAGTATTTTATCCATTTTGAGTTTATTCTTGTGTATGGTATAAATTGGCGTTCTAGTTTTTCGAGGGTTTTTTTTTTTTTTGGCATGTTATCTGTCCAATTTTCCCCACATCATTTATTGAAAAGGCTGTCTTTATCCCACTGTATGTTCTTGTCTCCTTTGTCAAATATTAATTGACCGTAAAGACATAAGTTTATTTCTGTGTTCTCTAATCTGGTCCATTGATCTTTATTCCTGTTCTGCCATTATGAGGCTGTTTTATTACTATGGACTTGTAGTATAGTTTGATATCAGGTAGTGTGATACCTCCAACTTTGTTCTTCTTTCTCAAGATTTCTGAGAATATTCAGGATCTTTTGTGGCTCCATATAAATTTTTGGAATATTTGTTCTAGATCTGTCGGGTATGCCGTTGGTATTTTAACAGGAACTCTGTTGAATCTGTAGATTGTTTAGGATAGTATGGATATTTTAATGATGTTAATTTTTCCTCTCCATAAACACTTAAGTATATGCTTCCACTTATTTTTATCTGCTTCAGTTTTTTCCTTCAGTGTCTTATAATTTTCCTAGTACAGATCTCTTAACTCCTTGGTTAAATGTATTCATGGGTACCTTGTTTTTTGTTGCAGTAATAAATGGGATTGTTTTCTTAACTCTCTTTCTGATAGTTCATTATTGGTCTATAGAAATGGCACTGATTTCTGAATGTTAATTTTGTATCCTGAAATGTTAGGGTTTTCTGTATACAACATCATGTAGTCTGCAAATGATGACAGTTTTACTTTCCCCTTTCCAATTTGGATGCCTCTTATTTCATCTTGTTTCATTGTCATGCCTTGAACTTCCAGAGCTATGTTAAATAAGAGTGGTAAAAGCAGACATCCATCTTGTTCCTCTTCTTAAGGAAAATATTTTTAGTTATTGCCCATCGAGTATGATGTTGGCTGTGGGTTTGTCATATATGGCCTTTATTATGTTGAGGTATGATCCTTCTATTCCCATGTTGCTGAGGGTTTTTATCATAAATGAGTGCTGGATTTTATCAAGCACATTTTGTGAATTAATCGATATGATCATGTGATTTTTATCCTTCATTTTGTTTATATGATGCATAACGTTTACTGATTTGCTAAGATTGTACTACCTTTTCATCCCAGGAATAAATCCCAATTGATCATGATGTATGTACTGCTGGATCCAGTTTGCTAATATTTTGTTGATGATTTTAGCATCTATGTTTACCAGGGATACTGGCCTATAATTTTCTTTCTTTGTAGTGTCTATACCTGATTATGAAATTAGGATAATGCTGGCATTATGAAATGAGCTTAAGAGTCTTCTCTTAAATTTCTTGGAATAGTTTGAGAAGGACAGACATTAGTTCTTCCTCGAATGTTTAATAAAATTAACCCGTGAAGCCATTCAGTCAAGGCCTTTTGTTTCCTAGGGGTTTTTGGATTACTGTTTCAATTTCATTAGTTATAAGTGGTCTATTCAGGTTTTCTGATTCCTCCTGATTCAGTTTTGAAAGACTGTGTGTTGCTAGGAATTTATCCATTTCACCCAGGCTGTCCAATTTGTTGGCATATAATTGTTCATAGTACTTTCTTATAATCCTTCGTATTTCTGTAATATGAGTTTTAAATTCTTTCTTTTGTAAAAATATTATTTTATTCATTATGCTATTACACTTACCCCCATTTTCCTCCTCCACCCAGCACCCCTTACTCCCTCAAGCAAGCCTCACACCACTGTTTACTCCCTCAAGCAAGCCCCACACCATTGTTCATGTCCATGGGTCACGTGTATAAGTTCTTTCGCTACTCCATTTCCTATTCCGTACTTGACATCCCCATGGGTATTCTGTAACTACCAATTTGTACTTCTTAATCCCCTTACCTCTTCACCCATTCTCCACACTCCCCTCCCATTTGGCAACCATCAAAACACTCTCAGGATCCATGATTCTGTCTCTGTTCTTCTTGTTTGCTTAGTTTGTTTTTTAGATTCAATTGTTGATAAATGTTTTTCATGTTCACAGTTTTGATCCTCTTCTTTTTCTTAAACAAGTTCCTTTGACATTTCATATAATAATGGTTTGGTGATGATGAATCCCTTCAGCTTTTTTTTGTCTGGGAAACTCTTTATCTGCTCTTCAACTCTAAATGATAGCTTTGTTGGGTACAGCAATCTTGGCTGTAGGTCCCTGCTTTTCATCACTTTGAATACTTCTTGCCAATCCCTTCTAGCCAAAAAAGTTTCTTTTGGGAAATCAGCTAGCAGTCTTATGGGAACTCCATTGTAGGTAATTAACTTCTTTTCTCTTGCTGCTTTTAATATTCTCTATTTATCTTTAACCTTTAGCATTTTAATTATGATGTGTCTTGGAGTGGGCCTCTTTGCATCCATCTTGTTTAGGATTCTCTGTGCTTTCTGCACTTGCATGTCTGTTTCCTTCACCAAATTAGGGAAGTTCTTTCATTATTTTTTCAAATAGAGTTTTAATTTCTTGCTCTTTCACTAATGCTTCTGGCACCCAATGGTGTGGATATGGATCACTATAAGTTGTTCCACAGGCTGGTTATACTGTCTTTTTTTTTTTTTTTTGGATTCTTGTTTCTTCTTGTTCTGATTGGTTGTCTTTTGTGTCCTTATGTTCCAAATCATTGATTTGCTTCTCAGCTTCATCCACTCTACTGTTGTTTCCCTGTAAACTGTTGTTTATTTCAGTCAGTGTATCCTTCATTTCTGACAGGATCTCTTTCATGTTGTTATGGTCCTCAGTTCTTTGAGGATCCTTATAAACAGCATTTTGAACTCTGCATCTTACAGATTGCTTATCTATATTTTGTTTAGTTCCTTATCTGGAGTTTTGATATGCTCTTTGAATATTTAGGCTATATTTCTTTTTTTTTAATCTTTCACTCATTCACTTATTTGTTTAAAATATATTTTATTGATTATGCTATTACAGTTGTCTCATTCCCTCCCTTCACTCCCCTCCACCCTGCACACCACCTCCCACCCATATTCCCCCCTTTAGTTCATGTCCATGTGTCATATTTATAAGTTCTTTAGCTTCTACATTTCCCATACTATTCTTACCCTCCCTCTGTCTATTTTCTACCTACATTCTATGCTACTTGTTTTCTGCACCTTTTCCCCTTCTCTCCTCCTCCCACTCCCATTGCTAACCCTCCATGTGATCTCCATTTCTGTGGTTCTGTTCCTGTTCTAGTTGTTTGTTCGGTTTCTTTGTTTTTGTTTTAGGTGTGGTTATTAATAATTATGAGTTTGCTGTCATTTTACTATACATGTTTATATTCTTTTTCTTAGATAAGTCCCTTTAACGTTTCATATAATAAGGGCTTGGTGATGATGAACTTCTTTAACTTGACCTTATCTGTGAAGCACTTTATCTGCCCTTCTATTCTAAATGAAAGCTTTGCTGGATAGAGTAATCTTGAATGTAGGTCCTTGCTTTTCACAACTTGGAATACTTCTTTCTAGCCCCTTCTTGCCTGGAAGGTCTCTTTTGAGAAATCAGCTGATAGTCTGATGGGAACTCCTTTGTAGGTAACTGTATCCTTTTCTCTTGCTGCTTTTAAGATTCTCTCCTCTTTCATCTTGGGTCATGTAATTATGATGTGCCTTGGTGTGTTCCTCCTTGGGTCCAACTTCTTTGGGACTCTGAGCTTCCTGGACTTCCTGAAAGTCTATTTCCTTTGCCAGATTGGGGAAGTTCCCCTTTATTATTTGTTCAAATAAGTTTTCCACTTGTTGCTCTTCCTCTTTCCCTTCTGCTACCCCTATAATTCAGATGTTGGAACATTTAAACATGTCCCAGAGGTTCCTAAACCTCTCATTTTTTTGAATTCTTATTTCTTCATTCTTTTCTGATTGGACATTTTCTTCCTTCTGGTCCACTCCATTGATGTGAGATCCAGCTTTCATTCCATCACTATTGGTTCCCTGTGTATTTTTCTTCATTTCACTTATTGTAGCCTTCATTTTTTCATCTAATTTGTGACCAAAATCAACCAATTCTGTGAGCATCCTGATCACCAGTGTTTTAAACTGTGCATCTGATAGGCTGGCTATCTCTCAGCTGCTTAAAAGGATCGGTTCTGGGGCTTTTATTTGTTCTTCTGTTTGAGCCATCTTTTTTTTTTTTTTTTGGTCTGGTTGTGCCTGTTACGTATGAGGGGCGGAGCCTTAAGTGTTCACCAGGGCAAGTCAGCCCAGTCGCTGGGTTGGGACACTGTATGTGGGGGCAGGGTTCAAGAGGGAACAATGGCGCTTACTCCGTTCTCTGCCAATTTCAGTCCCTTCTGCCACTTCCCTCACGCAAACTGAACCTTTTTGGTGCTGATTCCTGTTTGGGTGGGCTTGTGCACCCCGAGCATCTTTCCAACGACCTCTCCTGTGTGGCTAGGAGTCTCTCCCTGCGCCTCAACCCCCACAGGTGTTTTGAATCAGTGCCCCAAGGCTCTATTTCCCAGCGCTGGGATCCTGGGTTGTACGCAGTGCCTTGCTTCACAACTGCCACCTTGCTGGGTCTGCTGGTTGCCACCCCTTGGCTGGGGTTTGCCAGCTGCCACTTGCGCACCCAGGATCTGCCCGCTGTGGTCTAACTCACCCAGTCCCAACACTCTTTGTGCCTCGCGACCCCTCTCCGCTCAGCTACCCGACTACGCCCCTCCTACTGGTCTGGATAAATGTGTCTATTTTAACTCCTTGGTTGTCTGACTTCCTTACAGTTCAATTTTCTGTCAGTTCTGGTTGTTAATCTGTTTCTATATTGTTGTCATCCCTATCTTGGTTGTATGTGGAGGCACAGTGTGTCTACCTATGCCTCCATCTTGGCTGGAAGTCCCAGAAAATAAATGCTTTTAACAGAAATTTTCACCAGCTTTTTCTCTCCAACAGAAATTGGTAAGACTTGGGATGAAGGTAAGAAAGGAGAAATGACAAGCTAGCAAAACATGTTGTGCTAATGTCCCTTTCTTTGTTAAAAACTCTTTCACTTGTTTTTACTTCTTCAAAATCTTCATTATTAACAGAAACAATATTTGTGGGTATTGTTTCCTTAATGCAAACCCTTTAAGGAAAGTAACTTAATGAAAATAAAAATAGTATTTTATATTTGTGGAGTATTTAACATGTTTGCATGTGCACTGTTTAATCTTATACAGCCTTATAAAACAAATAGGATTAGCAGCCCCACACTGTACAACTGATATGCCTAGGCAATAAGGATTTAGAAATAAAACAACATCCCTTGTCTATAGGAACACACAGTCTGGACAGGGTAAATCAGTAATAGATGTAGGTGCCAGTTAAATGGGAGGAATACATTTATAAATAAATGAAGGGCTCTGAGAAATCTCAGACTCTCTATGGCCAGCCCTTCATCCAAGGGCATGGAGAGAGCAACTGACAAACCAAAATTCGCCTTTGTGCCCTTTCCACTCTCTACCACCCAAAATGTTCTACTCCCACTGGGCATGCAGCAGTACTGGAGGACAATGACAGGCGAGAAAACAACACTTCGGCCTTTCTTATTGAACACAAAGCAGCAGACTGTTGAAGAGCCAAACTTAGAATCACTGGAAGTCTGTCTAAACCCTAATACTTCTCTAATTTCTTCAAGATAAATGTATTCATTTTTTTCTGCCAATTTCTCTTAATAGTATAGGAATACCAGGGCAGGATGTTAATAATGTAAAAGGTACATCATCCAGCATAATGATTAGTAGTCAGAGGTTCTGATACTTTCATTATCTAAAACTTACTGTTCAAAAGAATTTACATGAAACACAAGTTTGAATATACATATAGACTATACAAAAATGGAAGCCATATATAATTATTCTAATGAAATGGCATCTGTAGATTGATTAAAGCTTAAGGCATTATGCCATGAAAGCCAGAATTGAGAAATTTTATGTTTACTTAATCATGCTTTTTATTCCTTTAACTCAGTATTTAGTATGTAAATTCTTTAAGTCCAATAAATCAAAGCACTTTCCACTCAGTGCCTTTAACCTCTTCTTGACTATCCTTTATGACCTCACAATTAGTCTCTGGTTATTAAAATGCATACGCACATGGAAGACAGTGATTTCAAAGAATTTTAGGTCATAAGTTGCTCTACCAAAAGGGAACAGAATTAAAAGCTACTCCAAAAACTGATCTAAGGCAATAAAATATTTATACTTTAAACTGTCTGCACCAATTAACAGAAATATTTATTAAGTATATCATAATTCTCAAGAGAAGTTTCAAAGTTTGGTGAGTATCACTGTGCTGAAGGTTAATAACTAACTGTACCATTTTTATAACAAATAGTGAAACCCAGCATACTGCCTTATTACTACATTTTAAAATCAATAATTGCAACATAAAAATTCCTATGTAACATGCTCAAAGTTACTGGCATTTAAAATCTTAAATCTCTCTCTTTTTAAAAATCTTTTCCTTTAATTCCTTGTCTTTAGTCATTTTTTTTGATTACCTGGCAAAGAAATTCATTTTTTGACATAGTTTGCCAAACATGCTATTCCTCACAAATAGGTGACTTCCCTACATGATTACAATTTACTTTAACAACACACTACTAGATTCCCTGTATTTCTAAATAAACTTCCATATTGGTTTTTATTTACAGATAATAAATTCATTTTTGAAAGCCAAATTTAATTTCAAATCAACACAAAACTAATGTAACTTTACATTAATATATATTTTAAAAGAATAAAAAAAAATTGTTACCATATTTATAATTTCTGAATGGTGGTGGCAGGCTGGTCCTTAAAGGAACATCTATAAGAAAAAGATTACTTTTAATACAAAATACTCAAATAGACACTCAGTATGCACAGTCTTTTGGTTCTGTTCTCTTATGTCTCCAGTCTAAGCTCTTTTGAAAAACCTGATGGGCCACAAAATGAACCTGACATGCCAGCAAAGTCCAAGGTAATCTAAAACAATGGAACCACTGATTCAATGCTGAGCTGTTACTAGCTGAACTTCTTAGTTCATTAACACTATTAAATGAATTGGCATTTTATTAAATACAATTTGAAATTATATTTAATTTACTTGTAAATTAAGTGTAATTTACAAATAAATTACATATGTAACCTAAATATGTAAATATTTACAACATTACATATTTAATTCAAATATGTAATTTAAGTGTACTTAAATACAATTCAGTACATTTGAAATATGTAGTACATGTGCGTGAGATATTATTTTCTGTCTAGCTGGTGTTCATTTAGCATACAAATCTGGGAACCCCTTGAGAGTCTCTGGCTGGTACTGAAAACCAGTGATCTAGAGCACAGGTGGCAAAAAAAAGGCCTGCAGGCCGAACCCAGCCCTCTACCCTGTTTAATCCGGCCCTGCACCTTGTTTCTACCCGGCAGCAGCATTGAGCTCTCACTTAACTGTTAAGGAGTAGTTACATTTACACAGTCCTAAAGTTACATTTGACCCTTTGAAGGCAACCTCGAGGCTGATGAGGCCACCAGTGAAAATGAGTTTGATACCCCTGATCTTGAACAATCCATTACTCTTACCAAAATTCAGATAACCTAACTTGACAAAGAAAACAAAACCAGAGTAAATATATTGTTTTTAAGTGTTCCAAATATCAAGATTAGTTTTAACAACGTCTGATGCTATAATCCCTACAGAGGGCAATTTGGTAATATACATTAAAATAACATGTACATCAATTCCACTTGGAGAATTTATCATATAGACTGCACATTCTTCTGTGTGTGTGTGTGAAATGACATACATAGAAATATACTAACTTTAGCATTGTTTAAAATAACAAGTGCTTTGGAAAATCCAAATGTCCTTCGATGGGGATACTTGTTAAATAAACAATGTAATATGCCCAAACAATGAAACGTTTTTCAACTGTAAAACAAAAACAACTAAAAAAAGGAGGAAGAAGCTCTTTTGTTAATATGATAAGATCTTCGAGATATGTTGAGAGCAAAGAAGACATAAGGTCTTCTTATTTTTACTAAGCTAACTTTTGAAAATGAGGAAAAATAAAAATAAAAGTTTGCCCTTCTTATACTTTTATGGGAGGGAGCATGCTGTACTAGTCAGAGAGAGAACAGAAGTGGGAAGGAGACTTTTCACTGTATTCCCTTTTATATTTTTATCTTAAAGCCACATGAATGTGTTATCTATTAAAGAAAACTTTAAAAACCCACACATATGAATTTGGAAATATGTTTTTTTAAGTACATTTGCTTTTCAGAGGTCAAACACACTTAAATTAAAACACAATAAACCCTGTGACAAAGGTGTGCTCACAGCCAGGGCTATGTCTTACGAGTGTGACTCTCACCCGGTGCACATCAGAGTAACCCAGCCCGGCACGGGCAGATCAGACTTCCAGCAGGTGGCTCCAAGAACAAATGTTTAAATATAAAATAAAAACTTCCCGAGATGATTCTTAGACTAAATTAGTTTGCCAGCCAGATGACATCAGCGAGCGAAGCAGGTCAAACAGAAGGTGGCCGTGAGAGGTGACAGCATGCACCTGTGGAGCCTACAAAAAGAAAATACCTACCAAGAAGGGCTCCTGGTAGCTAACTGGTCTCAAATTTAAAAGCAGAGCCTAGCAGCCATTTCCATACAGGGGCCTCTCACACAAACTGCACTTCAGGGAGAAGCCTGCATTGAAGTGCCTGCTTCCAACTGCCTGCTTTCCACAACTACCTGTCTACACTGTGTTCCTGACATCTGAACCAGCCCTTACAAAGAAGTTCTTGGAACTGTATTTTAACCAATAGGACCGAGGCTTTCCCCATCCAATCAGAGCTGCACAGCATCTCCACCAATCAATCAGAGCAGCTCCATTTTGACCAGTCAGGACAGTGCCTTTTGAATCAAACTGTGAGAATCTGGACTCGTTATTTGCACAAAAATGAACCAATCAGGGACCAGGGGTGGGAACTTCGGTCTAGGTAAACCAGCTCCCCTCTGGCTCAAGGAGTACATTTT
The DNA here is from genome assembly GCA_004024845.1 of Tonatia bakeri. NCBI lineage: Eukaryota > Metazoa > Chordata > Mammalia > Chiroptera > Phyllostomidae > Tonatia > Tonatia bakeri. The sequence goes on along the minus strand of PVIA01009404.1, from coordinate 48,106 downwards.
CCCTTTCCACTGAAGACTAAATACTGTATTTCCTTGGCTGGAGCTAAAACACCAAAGACGAAAACACCAAAGATGTCTCACCAGACCACAACAAAGCACAGCAGAGCAGGCAGACTGGAATAGACCAGCATAGAGCAGGAGGACACAGCCCGGCACAGGGCAGAGCAGAGTGAACAGGAGCAAGCGGAGCACACGGGAACAGAGAAGAGCTGCATCTCCTGAGCACCATCTCGCAGCTGTGCTGCTTCATAACTGAGCTATAACACTACTGAGCTGTTCCACAGTCATGTTCTCACAGTCCTGCTGTATCACAACAGAGCTGTCTGCACTGCATAATTTCCTTCTTCACCATACCTCAAACGAGGGATTCCTATTGGTGCTGAATTGATGCCAACAAACACCGGTGGACATATTTTATCAGAGATGGCTGCTGTCACTCAGTTCTAATTGGCTGCCCAAAGATTTAAATGGAAACGCTCAAAGGCTGGCAGTTTAGGTGAAATTTTTCTGACTTTTAAATCATTACAGGCCAAGAATCTTCCAAGTTTCATTCTCCTGTTCAAGCCACATTTGGCCTACCAGAGTAGAGAAGCTTCATTTTATCCTTTTGGTTTCCCATTCACTTTGAAGTATGGGCCAAAGATGTATTAATTAAACTTCAAAAAGGAGAATTAAATCTCCTTATTTGCCATATAAATAGCAATAAACTTATTGCAATAAACTAGTTGCCATTTATATTTCCTGAAAAAGACAATGAAAGCCCCCTGAAGCGGTGAAGTAAAGAACAGCTGCTCCACAAAACCATTATCATTTAGAGATGTCTAAAATCAAAGGAATCAGATCATTGTGTTATGTTCAATCTAGACTTCTAGGCGAAGAGATAGGACCGAGCCCCTTCTCTCTTTTGTCTTCCAGATCTCTGCTTGGGTGTCACCACCACAGAGGCCTTCCCTGACAGCCCAGCTAAAAGGCGGGTCCTCTTTCATATTGGTTCCCTCAGAACAATTTTTACAATTTTAGTTTTGTCTGTTTACTTATTTTGGTCTTTCCCCCCTAATAATTCATAAATTTCTTGAGATTAAGACAATAAAGCCTGTATTCCCCAAACCTAGGACAGTGGCTGGCATATAATAGTTGATAACTACAGGTTACATGAGGGCAGAGATCACAGCGTACTTTCTTTATTGAGTTGCTAATACCTAAAAGAGTACCTGGGACATGACAGATGCTGAAAAATATTCATGAACGAATACATGTAATTTAATCCCTTCGACCAGTAATTAAGAACACAGACACCCCAAGAAGGCAATTGGTCACCCCACAGTGTCAAGAGCTAAGAAAAGAATCCAGCCCTCCTAGCGCCTATTCTGCTGCACGGAAAAGGGCAGAACTGAAGCAGCCCTCTTCTGCAAGAGCAGGAAAGAAAGACAAGACATGACGGTAAGATGGGCGTTGTAACGGAGACAGAAACAGAAGTGCTTGAGGAGGAGGAGAAAAAGGCCAAAGAGTTCCTTATGGAGAAAGTCATTTCTCATTTTGCGTTACTGCAAATAAGGCTGAGTACTCATTCGGGGACATACACTTCCACCTGGCGCAGAAGTGGGACGTCTGAATGTATGGGAGGTGCATGTGCAACTTCAAGATCCTGCCAAATCCTCCTCCAAAGTGGTGCCTTTTTAACACTCCCACCATCAGTGTATCGTTTTCAGTTCTTTCTAGATCTAGCCAAACACTTAGTTTAATTAATAAAACTCTTTAATTTTAGCCATTTTAGAGGTGGTGTTGTGTGCTCACTGTGGTTTTAATTTGCATTTCACTCCAGATTAATGATGAGTATCACTGTATGTGCATATTTGCCATCATACACACACACACACACACACACACACACACATACATACATATATATATATTCTTTGGTGAAGTATCTGTTCACATCTTTTATCCATTTTTAACTGGGTTGTAAGTCTTATCTGAGTTGCAAAAATTCAGTTTAACTATTATTATTCTAGAAACAAGTCCCTTGTTGCATATATGTTTCACAAATATTTTCTCCAAGTTTGTGGTTCGCCTTTTCATTTTCTTAATAGTATACTTTGAAGAGCAAGAGTTTTTAATTCAAAAAAGCCTGAATAATTTTTTTCAGTTTGTGATTATCATTCTGGATTTAAGAAATTTGTACCAAAATCAAAGTCTCTAAGATTTTCTCCTGCTTTCCTTCTGAATTTTTATAGTCCCAGCTTCTACATCTAAGTCTTACCAATTCCAAGTTGTTTTTGTATATGGTAGGAGGTATGAGTTGGGGTTCATTGATTTGCATATAGATATCCAAATGCTCCAGAATGTTTTTTTGAAAGATCACCTCTTCCCAGAGAATGTCTGCTCAAAAATCAATTGAACATATATGTGTACGTCTATTTCTGGACTATTTTTTCAATGATATATATGTCATCTATGTATCAATGCTGCATACACTACTGTCTGAAGAGAGCTTTTTACTAGTAAGTCATGAAATCAGATAGTGTAATTCCTCCAACTTCTTTTCCTCTTGAGTTATTCTGACTATAAGTCTTTTTTACTTTACTTACAAATTTATGAGTAAGTTGGAATAACTTATTTCTAGAGTTTAGAATATGTTTGACATCATTTGAAAGGGGAAAAAAGCCTGCTGAGATTCTGATTGAGATTGGAAATAGACATGATTTTGAGGAGATGTGACATCTTAACCATATTGATTTTTCTGATCCACAAACATAGTATATCTCTTCATTTACTTAGGTCTTTTTAACTTTCAGTGATGTTTTAGAGTTTTCAGTGTAAAAGTTTTAAACTTTTGTCAAAGTATGTGTTTCATATTTTGGAAGCTATAATTTTTTCAGTTTCCAACTGTGTATTACTAGTAACACAACTGATTTTTGCACGTTGACTTTGTATCCTACAACACTGCTAAGCTCTTATTGTTTCTAGCAGTGTTTTTACAGATTCTGTAGGGTTTTCTATATAGATTATCATGTCAACAGTGAATAATGACAACTTTACTTCTTCCTTTCTAGTATGGATGCCTTTTATTTTTTTCTTGCCCGAAAGAACTGGTTAGGACCTCCAGTGCAATATTGAATAAAGTGATCACTAGCAGATACCCCAGCCAGATTCCTAACGTTAGGAGGAAAGCACTTGGTCTTTCATCAGTAAGTATGATGTTGAGTGTCAGTTTTTCATAAATATCCTTAATCAGGTAGAGAAAGTTCCTTTCTATTCCTATTTTCCTGAGAGTTTCTACCAGGAATGGAGGCTGGATTTTTGTCTTCATCCATTGAAATAATCATGTGGTTATTCTTTCTTAATCTATTAATATGATGAATTATATTGATTTTTGAATCATAAACCCCCTTTGAATTTCTAGGATAAGCCCCACATGATCATGATGTATTATTCCTTCTTAAGCATTGCTGTAGTGCGTTTGCTTAAATTTAGTTAATAATATGTACATTTCTATACATGAAAGCTATTAGTCAGTAGCTTTCCACCACCACTCCCCTTCTAATTACTTTCTCTGGTTTTCATATCAGAGTAAGTGTGGCCAAAGAGAATGAGTTGAGAAATATTCCCTCCTCTTTAATTTTCTGGAAGAGTGTCTACAGAATTAGGATTATTTCTTCTTTAAATGTATGACAGAATTTACCAGTGAAGACATCTGGGAATGGAGTTTATTTCAACTACTGTTCATTTTAAAATACTACAGGATGACTGAGGTGTCTCTTTCTTCTTTAGTGAGCTTTGGTAGTCTGGGTCTTTCAATGAATGTGTCTACTTACCTAGGAAACATATTTATGGCATAAAGGTGTTCAAAATATTCCTTTATCATCTGTAGAGAATTTGTAGTGATATCACAACTTTCATTCCTGATACTGATAACTTGTATTTTCGCTCTCTCATTTGAAGCTGTTATTAGGTGCCTACATATTTGGGATCATTAAGTCCTCTTTTCTTTTTTAAGAATTTATTTATTTATTTATTTATTTATTTATTTATTTATTTATTTAGAGAGGGAAAAGGAAGGAGAAAGAGAAGGAAAGAAACATCAGTGTGTGGTTGCCTCTCACCTGGCCCCCACTGGGGACCTGGCCTGCAACCCAGGCATGTGCCCTGACTTGGAATCAAACTGGCGATCCTTTGGTTCACAGGCCACACTCAGTCCACTGAGCTACACCAGCCAGGGAAAGTCCTCTTTTCTAATTGATACTTTATCATTATAAAGTGATAAAAATTATCCCTACTAATATTCTTTACTCTGAAATCTACTTTATCTAATATTAACATAGTTACTCCAGCTTTCCTTAGATAAGTAATTAACACGGTATAACTTTTTCATACTTTTACCTTCAATTGATTTTTATCTTTATACTTAAAGTGCAGACTTCCAGTCAACATAGAGGCAGAGGTAAATACACTTTGCCTCCTTGCATGACTAAAACAAGGACAACAACAAATTTAAAAACAAAAAAACCCACAACTTCCAGAAAATTGAACCGTGTGGAAGTCCGACAACCAAGAAGTTAAAGCAGAAACATTTATCCAGACCAATAGGAGGAAGAGAGATGGGAAATGGGAGGAGAGGAAGTGCAACAAGGAGACAGACTAGGTGGGTGAGGCAGCAGCTAGAGGGCTAGGCATTCCCATATTCACACAGGAGGAACAACTGGGGAGCAAGACAAACTGTGCAACCCATAATTTCAGCACTGGAAACTAAAGCCTCAAAGCCTTTGGGTATAAAAATGTGTGGTGGTTGCAGAGGTAGTAGAAACTCTCAGCTCCTCAGGAGAGTTCTTTGGAGGGACCCACGTGGTCCTAAACTGTAGACAAAGCCACTTACCTGGAGAATGAGCACCAGAAGGGCCCAATTTGCTTGTGGGTAGCAGGGGAAGTGACTGAGAGTGGAGTGAGAGCCAAGCAAGCAGCATTGTTCCCTCTCTGACCTCTCCCCTACACGCAGTGCTACAACGAAACAAAGTGGGTTGCCTCAACTTGACAAATACCTAAGGTTCCACCCCTTACAACATAACAGGCACACCAAGACAAAGAAATATGGCCCATGTGAAAGAGCAGATTAAAACGCCAGAAAAAGCAGTAAGCAAGGAGGAAAAAGCCAACCTATCAGATGCAGAATTCAAAACACTAGTAATCAGAATTGTCACAGAAATGATTGAGTACAGATGCAAAATAGAGTGAAGGCTATGCAAAGTGAAATATAGAAAAATATACAGAGAACCAATAATGAAGGGAATGAAACCAGTACTCAACGATTTGGGACAGAAGGAAGAAATAAACATTCAACCAAAACAGAATGAATAAACAAGAGTTCAAAAAAATGAGGAGAGGCTTAGGAACCTCCAGGACAACTTTAAATGTTTCAATCCAAATCACAGGGGTTCTGGAAGGAGAGGAAGAGCAAGAAATTGAAAACTTATTTGAAAAAATAATGGAGAATTTCCCTAATCTGGCAAAGGTAATAGACTTCCACAAAGTCCAGGAAGCCCAGAGAGTCCCCAAGAAATTGGACCCAAGGAAGCACACACCAAGGCACATAATAATTACATGGCCCAAGATGAAAAAGAAGGAGAGAATCTTAAAAGCAGCAAGAGAAAAGGAGACAGTTACCTAGAAAGGACTTCCCATAAGACTATCGACTGATCCCTCAAAAGAAACTTTATGGGCAAGAAGGGGCTGGAAAGAAGTATTTGAAGTCATGAAAGGCATGGACCTACATCCACTCTGTCCAGAAAAGCTATCATTTAGAATGGAAGGGCAGATAAAGTGCTTCCCAGATAAGGTCAAATTAAAGGAGTTCATCATCACAAAGACTTTATTAAATGAAATGTTAAAGGGACTTATCTAAGAGAAAGAAGAGGATCAAAACTATGAACAGTAAGATGACACCAATAAAATGACAACAAACTCACAACTATCAACAGCTGAACCTAAAAAAGGAAAAAAAGGATTCCCTTTTCTCCACATGCTCATCAGTACTTGTTGTTTGTGGATTTATTGATGGTACCCATTCTGGCAAGTGTGAGGTGATATCTCATTGTGGTTTAAATTTGCATCTCTCTGATGATTAGTAACATTGAGCATTTTTTCATATGTCTATTGGCTATCTGGAGGGAAAATTCCCAAGCTCATTTTATGAGGCCAGTATTACCCTAATTCCAAAACCAGATAAAGACACTACAAAGAAAAAAATTATAGACAAATATCCCTGATAAAAATAGATGCTAAAATCCTCAACAAAATATTAGCAAACCAGATCCGGCAATACATTAAAAATATCATACACTATGGTCAAGTGGGATTTATTCTGGAGATACAAGGTTGGTACAATATCCACAAATCAATTAACATGACACACTACATAAACAAAATGAAGAATAAAAACCATATGATCATGTTGATAGATGTAGAAAATGCATTTGTCATTTTTCACAGAAGACATGATATTGTACATAGGAAACCCTAAAGATTCCACCAAAAAGCTACTGGAGCTAATAAATGAATTCAGCAAAGTAGCAGGCTACAAAATTAATATTCAGAAATCAGTGGCATTTTTATATACTAATAATGAACTATCAGAAAGGGGAACTAAGAAAACAATCCCATTTACTAATGCAACAAAAAAACAAATCAGGTACCTAGGAACAAATTTAACCAAGGAGATAAAAGACCTGTACTTGGAAAAGTACAGGACACTGAAGAAAGAAATTGAGGAAGATACAAATAAGTGGAAGCATATTCCATGTTCATGGATTGGAAGAATTAATATCATTAAAATGTCTATACTATCTAAACCAATCTATAGATTCAACACAGTTCCTATTAAAATGCCAATGGTGATTTCAAAGATCTAAAACAAATATTTCAAAAATTTATATGAACCAAAAATGACCCCAAATAGCCTCAGCAATCTTCAAAAGAAGAACAAAGTTGGAGATATCACAATGCCTGATATCGAACTATACTACAAGGCCACTGTAATCAAAACAGCCTGGTATTAGCATAAGGAGAGACACATAATAGATCAATGGAACAGAACAGAGAGCTCAGAAATCAGCCCACAGCTACATGGCCATTTAACGTTTAACAAAAGTGGCAAGAGCATAAAATGGAGTAAAGACAGTCTCTTCAATAAATGGTGTTGGCAAAATTGGAGCAGTACATGCAACAAAATAATACTAGACCGCCGACTTACACCATACACTAGAATAAACTCAAAACGGATAAAACACTTAAATGAAAGTTGTAAAACCACAAAAATTCTAGAAGAAAACACAGCCAGCAAATCTCAGACATCTCTCAAAGCAATATTTTCACTGATATGATTCCTAAGGCAAGGGAAATAAAGGAAAAAATAAACAAAGGGAACTATATCAAACTAAAAAGCTTCTGCGCAGCAAAAGAAACCACTAACAAAATGAAAAGGGAACCCACTGTATAGGAGAACATATCTGCCAACGATACAGCCGATAAGGGGTTAATATTAGAAATAAGCATATATTAAGAACTTAATACAACTCAAAACCAGAAAGACAAACAATCCAATTAAAAAAATGGGCAAAGGACCTGAATGGACACTTCTCCAAAGAAGACATAAAAACTGTTTTAATTGTCCTTGTCTACTAATTCTGTCGCCTGCAGCATTTCTGGGTTGGTTTCAATTGACTGATTTCTCTCCTAATTATGGTTTATCTTTTCTTGTTTCTTTACACGACTAGTAAGTTCTGATTTGATGCAGAACATTGTAAATTTTATCTTGTTCAGAGCTGGATATTTTTGCACTCCTATAAACACCCTGAGCTTTGTTCTGGAACAGTTAAATTACTTGGCAACAGATCCCTTTGAGTCTTGCTTTTCAGCTTTGTTAGGTGAGAGAAGAGTAGGATTTAGTCTAGTGTTAATTTTGCCCTACTATTGCATAAATACCCATCTAGATACTCTATCCAGTACTTGGTTTTCCACTCTGGCTGGTATGAATAAAAACTATTCCCAGCCCTTTATCAGCTCTGAGCATTTTGCCTTTTGCTATTGTCATGCAGGTCTCTCCCTGGCTTCTGGTAGTTTCCTTACACACTTGTGTTGATCATATTCAACTGATGACTCATGCTCTCCAAATTGCCCAAGACGCTATGCAAATTTCAAAGCTCATTCTTTGTACAGCCCTCTCTATTCCATTATTAGCCCTGTGAACTCTGCAGGCTCCACTCCAGACTGCCAGCTCCATCCAACTTTAACTCATGAAACTTGCCATGCTCTCCCTGGATTCCCCTGCTCTGCTCTGTGTCCTACACACTCTCTCCAGGCAGTAAGATGGCACAATCATAGGGGTCACCAGTTGTTTTCCTCCATTCTGGGGACCACCGTCTTGTGCTACCTGATATTGTTGTTCAATATCTGAAAATTGTTGTTTCATGTATTTTGCATAGTTTTGTAGTTGTTCCCAGCAGAAGAGTAAGTCCAGTCCCTGTTACTCCACCTTGGCTTAAAGCAAAAGTCTGTGGCATATCCACTATATTCTGAAACTGTTTCCCACTTTGCACTAAGTTTTCTTTCATTTTATGTTTTCCTACCTTTGAACTTAACTTTAGAACTTAATGAACTTTTACAGAAGAAATAAGAATTGTAGAATTCTGCATAAACCAATTTAATATTTTACTACTGGAAGGTCACAAGAAGGTGACCAGTAACTTTACTCATTCATTTAGATCTTCAAATAAGGCACCTATAGAAAAATTAATTATTACAAAAATAAGGCAACTTAATAAATATACTGCTGGTATTAGGATGCCACAAAGGAGTCTCAAATGTTTTACACACATTTCAATATAAAAATCAATAAAGTCAGGAAAATTATTAAAATATCAATGGTAAATAAAATAATTGTTTTTTATTGTTGTTCAGTTATAGTTGTCCCTTTTTTCCATTGCTCTCCCCTGCCCTGAGCCCTCCCACCCTGCTCCTACGGTCAATCCCCACACCATTGTCCATGCCCATGAGTCCTCTATTCACATTCCTTGACTTGCCCTTTCCCCTCTTTTACCTCATAGTAAAAGTTCTAAAAGTAGAAGTGGTATAATCTGTATCTTATTATTTGATGGTGGATCTACATGAAAAGCACAAATACCTAATGGGAAAAAATTTACTAATTCCATGGCTAATCTGTATGGGCAAGAATATCGAAGACCTAACATTAATCAGAAGAGTGTGGCAAAATTCTAATCTAATAAGGGGTTCTATCAGATATTATGGTAAGATTCCAAGGTTAAGCATATGAAGATGCTTTTTACTTTAATTATGAAATAATCTAAACATTAAAAAGTTTAAAGAATAGCCCTGACCAGTGTGACTCAGTGGGTTAGGCATCCTTCCACAAACCAAAAGGTTGCTGGTTGGATTCCTAGTCAGGGCACATGCCTGGGTTGTGGACTAGGTCCCAGGTAGGGGGTGTGCAAGAGGCAAGTGATCAACGTTTCTCTCCCTCTCTTTTTTCCTTCCTTCTCCTCTCTCTAAAAATAAGTCAATAAAATCTTTTAAAAATAAAAAGTATGAAGGAGAGAACAAAAAAATCATTTAACCGACCCACCAAATTCAACAAATTAACAGTCATAACTGCTCAGATCCTTTACATTTTTTGTTAAATATGATATGAACACAGCTGAAACCTTCTTTCTATCATTCCCTAATCCCATTGTCTTTCTCTTCCTAGAGTTAACCACTAACTACTGTTAAGTTAGCACACTCTTTTTGTTACACTCTCATTATATAAGTCACAGCCACAGAAACCAGAGGATTATTTTTTGTTTTTAAATTTATAGAGTTAAGTATTTAAACTAAGAATCTCCTGAACACTGTATAGTACAATCAAGAGGGCATCACCTCCACACTGTGTTAGAAGGAATAGTACCTTTGAGATAAGATGATAATGTGCTATGACTCTGCTATTGCAAAATTAACCCATTCCTTTCTAGTAAAGACAGGCATTGGGGAAGTGCTTCTTCACAGAATGCCAGAATAACAAAGTAAGGAAGAAATCCTATTTTGTAACACCAGTGATTCATCAATAGGAGCTAAAATCATTAGAAACAAGAAAGAGAAATAGTTTTTTATATTTATCACTCATACACTACTTATTAATTAGAAAGGTACTTTTATAACAGAGAAATCTGGTGGATAGTGTCTTAACCACATGATTTCAATCTAAATCATCAATAATGGGACAAAGTAATACAAAGTGCCTCCTGATGTGATGCAATGAGAAGGAACCACCTATATCAGGGGTTGGCTAATTATTTTTCTAACAGCCTGCTAGTAAATATAGGTTTTGTAAACCACAGTCTCTGTCACAACTACATAACTCTACCAGCAAACCAGCAAAGCAGTATACCTAATATGTAAACACATGAGTGTAGCTGTGTTCCAATAAAAACAGGAGGCAGGTCAGATCAGACCACAGGTTGTAGGTTTGTTCATCTGCAATATACACAGCAATTTTGCTGAAAATGTTTAACCTAAACCAAATCATAGGAAAACGGACAAATCCAGATTGTAGGACATTCTGTAAAACTCTGACCTAGATTTTTCTTAAAAAAAATTAATACAAAGACAAAAGAGGTGGGGGATTATTCCAGATGAAAAGAGATGAGACATGACTTGCCATGAAAAGACATAGAGGAAACTTAAATCCATGCTTCTAAGTGATAGAAGCCAGTCTGAAAAGGTTACATATTTTATAATTCCAATTATATGATACTGTGAAAAAGGCGAAACTATAGAGAAGGTGAAAACATCAGTAGCTGCCAGAAGCTTGGTAGGAAGGATGAGCAGGTGATGAACAAGGGATTTTTACGGCAGCGAAACAACTGTAATGGTGGCCACATGAGTTTACTAATTTGTCAAAACATATAGAACTTTACTGTACAGAGTGAACCTTGATGTATGCAAAGCAAAACAACAACAAGGACAACAACGTTTAGTAGTTCAGGGGATCCCAGGAAACAATGCAGATGGTGACAAAAGAATTTAGCTGTATTACATATATATGAAACAACTTTACTGGAGGGAATGAAACAAAGATGTTGACTTAAATAACTTTGACAATAAATTTTGTAAGACTAAAGCAAAAGGAGTTACACAAAAGCACTATAGTCTAGTTAACATCAAGTTGTTTCCCACAGGTTGCAAGCAAACAATTGTGATACTGCTACAATATATACGGAATTAAACAAGTAAATGAAGGGAAGATGCTGGGAGCCAGTTTCTCACTGTTTGAGGAAGCTAGAAAGACCCAACTGATAATGGATTAGAGCTGGGAACATCAGTAAGAAATCATGTTTCACATATAGATACAGGCAGTAAAATGAAAATACTTATGGATATGTCTAGATACACTGGTTGATAGGTTGATATATTTCTTTTCTTTGTCAGGTGAGAGAGCCTAAAAGAAGTGACACTACAGTAGTAATCAGCACACCTGGCATCCAGATCTTGGTTTCTAATAGCATTCTCCAATAAAAGAAACCAAGGTTTCTTGGAGGAATGGCTGATTCTAGGACTGGGACAGAAAATATATGAGGTGAGACTGCAGCGAACCACAGGGTAAAAAAGTACTCAAATGACACATACAAACACACACACACATGTCAAAGAGGCCCAAAAGCCAATGCAAAGAGTTTCCAATTACAGAATCCAGGACAAGATGAGCAACAAAAGAACCAAAATCTCCCATGCAGAAGAATTCCAAATAAATTATGCAAATATTCCACTCATAACTCCCTGCTCCTTAACTGTGGTCTCTGCACAGTGACTTCTTTCTAAGGAACAAAGCATAGATTCCAGTTCAAGGTGGCAGCATACATAGATCTTGAATTCACCTCCTCTCATGGATGCAACAAATTCACAAATATGTATGTAATAATTTTACTCTGAAAAGGACCTAAGACACAAATACAAAGCCTCCAGATAAAAGAGACATATCAAGGCAGGTAGGAGAGGCAGAGACCCCACCCCAGTCTCAGTGTCCTACAGCCAGTAGAGATGCAAAAAAATATGGAATTCTCCCTTGAGAAGTGAAGAGATTGTGTCTCACATCAAGCATCCCCCACCCCCAATATCTAGTGTTGAAAATCCAAAGGGATTAGGTCCAGGAGAATTGTAGAACTATAGAGAATGGAGAAATTGCTGTTAAAGGCACAGACCCACTGTCCTATGATTCAACACAAAAGCAACAGCTTAAAAAGCGAGAGAGACCCACTTACTAAACTGAGAGCAGCTGCTGGAGAAACACCCTGTAACCAAGCCAGGCAAGCAACTACTAGGTCTTTCACCAGGAATGGAAGCACTAGTGGAACCATTCTTGAGATCTCATTCTAACCAGCTGGTGGTGAAGCTGCTGGGCACTATTTTGGTGCCCTCCCACTAGCTCAGCAGCATCAGTGGGTGTGCTCTGCCCACTCTGCATCACAACTGGGCTGGGGGAGTGTCCCACACCCTAACCACCCTGCATAGCAGCCACACCAAAACTGGGCCAGAAGAGCACCAAGCCCTACCCAATTCTCACAGCAGTCACACTGTAACCAAGCCAGCCAAGCACCCTGTGCCCCACCTTCTTGCAAACCAGTCACACTGCAACTGAAACATGTGAGTACCTCCAACCCCTCTCACCATGCACAGTAGCTATGTCACAATTGGCTATTTAAGGACACCACATCCAGTCCAGCCTCACCAGTGCCACAGCCCCACCATAGCCACAGCCTCAACACAGACACACACAGCCCACACTAGGGACAGCCCTTGAGCATCTGCTTTGGTGGCCAGAAGAGACTCTGCTGCTACGCCCCACAGATCATCTCGTTCACAAGACCATTCCCTCAGGACTGGGAAAAGTAGCTGACTAGCCTAATACATAAATGAATATAAACAGCCAGGCAAAATGAGACAAAAGAGTATGTTCCAAACCAAACAAAAAGAATCCACAGGAAAAGACCTTTATGAAGTGAAGATAAGCAACCTACCTGACAGAGTTCAAAGCAATGGTCATAAAGATGCACACTGAACTTGGGAGAAAAATGAATGAAAGCAATGAGAACTTCAACAAAAAGATAAAAATATTTAAAAATAACAAACACAAGTTATAAATGAACTAAAAAAATATGCTACAGGGGTTCAACAGCAGACTGGAAGAAGTAGAAATATGAATCAGGTGAGGTGGAAGACAAAAGAATGGCACGCAAAGACAGAATAGCAAAAAAAAAAAGAATTTTAAAAAGTGAGGATATCTTAAGGGACCTCTAGGATGACATCAAGTGACCAAGAAGCGCATTATATAATGATAGAAGGGACATTCCAACACAAGGATATAACATTTGTAACTACTGGGTGAGCCAAAAAGTTTGTTTTTTTCCATAATATGGCTCTACTAGTGCTTAGTTATCTTTAACTTCACTTGAAATAATTTTGCTGGATTATATTGTGACAGCTGTCATATCAGTGTACATTTTTTAAAAACTTACCAAAATTGGTGGGTTTTTGTGTAACTGTTTTAATATCGAAGATGGAAGAAAAATTGTAACATTTTGGCATATTATGCTTTATTATTTCAAGGAAGGTAAAACTGTAACAGAAACACACAAAAAAAGATTTGTGCAGTGTGTAGAGAAGGTGCTGTGACTGATCAAACATGTCAGAAGTGGTTTGCTAAGTTTTGTGATGGAGATTTCTGGCTGGATGATGCTCCAAGGTTAGGTAGAACAGCTGAAGTTGATAGCATCAAATTAAGACATTGAGAACAATAAACATTAATAACATGTGGGAAATAGCCAACATACTCAACATATCCAAATCAATAAACTTATTGGTGAAAATGAAAAATTTCTTTTATTTTATGGAAAAAGCTGTATGGACTTTTTGGCCAACCATTTACACAACTAACATAAGGACACATAAATATGTAGAGTAAATATTAGGAAACCTAAAGGGAGAATCTAAAAGCAACACAGTAATAGTAGGAAACTTTACCATTCCACTCAGAGCAATGGATTGATGACCCAGATAGAAAATCTACAAGGAAACATCTGCCTTAAACAACACTTTAGTGCAGACTGACTTAATAGATATATAAACAACATTCCATCTAAAAGCAGCAGAATATACATTCTTCTCAAAGGCACATTCATGGAACATTCTCCAGAATAGAAAACTGTTAGGCCACAAAACAAGTCTCAATAAACTCAAGGTAACTATAATCAAATAAAGTATCTTCCACCACAATGGTATAAAACTAGAAATCACTTACAAGAAGAAAACTTTAAAAAACCACAAAATATGGATATTTTTTTAAAGATTTTATTTATTTATTTTTAGAGAGGGAAGGGAGAGAGAGAGAGAAACATCAGTGTGCGGTTGCTGGGGGACATGGCCTGCAACCTAGGCATGTGCCCTGACTGGGAATCGAACCTGCGATGCCTGGTTCGCAGCCCGCGCTCCATCCACTGAGCCACACCAGCCAGGGCATCAAAATATGGATATTAAACAGCATGCTGCTGAACAACCAATGAGTCACTGAAGAAATCAAGGTGGGAATCATAAAATACCCACAGACAAATGAAAACAGAGATATATATAGCACACCAAAATCTATGGGGTACAGTATAAGAGGGAAGTTCATAGTAATGTGGCCTACTTCAAGAAATAAGAAAAGTCTCATAAATAATCTACCTTGAAGAACAAGCAAAGCCCAAAGTTAGAAGAAAATAATAAAGATCAGAGTGAAAATAAATAAAATAGAGGCTAAAAAGGCAACAGAAAAGATCAATAAAACTAAGAGCTGGTTCTATGAAAAATAAACAAAACTGACAAACCTTTACCTAGATTAACCAAGAAAAAAAGGGGAGAGGTCTCAAATAAAATCAGAAATGAAAGAGAAGTTACAACTGATACCACAGAAGTACAAGGGGTTATAAGATATTACTATGAACAATTATATGCCTACAAATTGGACAACTGAGAAGAAATGGATAAATTCCTAAAAACATACAATCCTCTAGTCTTGAATCATGAAGAAACAGAAAGCTGAATAGACTTACTGCTAGTAAGATGAATGAATCAGTAATCAAAAACATCACAACAAACAAAAGTCCAGGACCAGACAGCTTCACTGGTGAATTCTTCCAAACATGCAAAGACTAATTAATCCCCATCTACTTCCAACTCTTCCTAAAAAATTGAAGAGGAAAGTGTTAGTACAGAGTCTCTGAGGGCAGGGAGAGGGGCTGCAAAAAGCAACCTCTACTCTTTCCTGGGTCAAGTGCATGGGACAGACAGCAGTCTTGTCATGGAATAGTCTCTCCTCCACAGAAGGAATGTTCCTGAACAATTTTAAGGGACCAGCATTACTGTAATAGAAGAACCAAACAAAAACAACACATACACACACACACACACACAAATTATAGGCCAATATTCTTGATGAACAAAGATGCAAAAATCATCAACAAAAATATTAGCAGATGAACTCACCAATATATTAAAAAGACCATAAGACCATGATCAAGTGGGTTATCTCAAGAATACAAAAATGGTTCAATATCTGCAAATCAACCAATGTGACACAAAACATTAACAAAATGAAGGATAAAAACCATATGATTATCTCAATAAAAGCAGAAAAAGAATTTGATACAATTCAACACCCATTTAAGATAAAAACTCTCAACAAAGTACTGAGGAAACATACCTCAACATAATAAAGGCCACATATGACAAAAACCACAGCTAATATTATACTCAATGGTGAAAAGGTGAGTTTTATTTTCTATGATTAAAACAAAACAAGGATGCCCATTCTCACCACTTTTGTTCAACATAGAATTGGAAGTCCTAGCTATAGCAATTAGGCAAGAAAAAGAAATAAAAGGCACCCAAATCAGTAAGAAATGTAAAATTTTCTCTAGAAAACCCTAAAGACTCCACCAAAAACACTGTTAGAACTAATAGACAAATTTGGTAAAGTCTCAGAATACATAAATTTGTGGTGTTTCTGTATGCCAATAACAAACTATTAGAAAGAAAAATTAAGAAAACAAACCCAATTATAATTACATCAAAAAGAATAAAAAACCTAGGAATAAATTTACCAAAGGAGATGAAAGATCTGTACAATGAAAACTAAAAGATGATGAAAGAAACTGAAGACACAAATAAATGGAATGCGCATGAATGAAAAGAATTAATACTGTTAAAATGTCCATGCTACCCAAAGTAATCTATAGATTCAATGCAATCCCTAACAAAATTCCAAAGGCCTCTTTCACAGAACTAGAACAAAAAGTTCTAGAATTCGTATAGAACCACAAAAGATCCCAAGTAGCCAAAGAAATCTTAAGAAAGAACAAAGCTGGAGGTATCACACTCCTAACTTCAAACTATTCCAAAAAGCTACATAATAATCAAAACAGTATGATATTAAAACAAAAACAGACACGCAGACCAATGAAACAGATTGACAGCCGAGAAATGAACCCAAATATATAGGGACAATTAATAAATGACAAAGGAACTGAGAATAGACAATGAAAAAAGGACAGTCTCTGCAATAAATGGTGTTGGGAAAAGAGGACAGCCACTTGCAAAAATAAATAAATAAATAAACTAGACTACTATCTTAAATTATAAACAAAAATTAACTCAAAATGGATTAAAGACTTGAATGTAAGACCTAAAACCATAAAATTCCTTGAAGAAAACATAGGTAGAAAGCTCCTTGATATCAGTCTTAGTGATGTTTTGTGGATGTGATTCCAAAAGCAAGGACAACAAAAGCAAAAAATAAAACAAATGGAACTACATGAAACTAAAAAGTTTATGCAGAGCAATGGAACCCATTATCAAAACAAAAAGGCAACCTATTCAACAAAAGAAGATATTGCAAATCATATCCAATAAAGGGTTAAAATCTGAAGTATAGGCCTGGCTGGTGTGGCTCAGTGGATTGAGTGCAAGCCTATGAACCAAAGGGTCACTGGTTTGATTCCCAGTCAGGGTACATGCCTGGGTTGGGGGCCAGGTCCCCAGTGGAAGGCATGTGAGAAGCAACCACACATTGATGTTTCTCTCCTTCTCTTTCTCCCTCCCTTCCCCCTCTAAATAAATAAATAAAATCTTTCAAAAAATTAAAAATTAAAAATCTAAAGTATATAAAGAACTCATACAAATCAACGACAAAAGAAAACAACCCAATTTATAAAATGAGCAGAGGATCTAAATAGATATTTTTCTAGTAAAGACCTACAGATGGCCAATGGGCACATGAAAAGATGTTCAATACCACTAATCATTAGGGAAACGCAAATCAAAAATATGACCTCACATCTATTATTGTAGAATGGCTATTATCAAAAAGACAAGAAATAACAAATGTTAGAGAGGATGTGGAGAAAGGGGAACCCTTGCATACTGTTGATGGGATTATAAATTGGTATGGCCACTATAGAAAACAGTATGGAGATTCCTCAAAAAATTAAGAGCATAAAATTATCATATGATTCAGCTATTCTACTTCTGGGTATTTATCCAAAGAATATAAAAACACTAATTAAAAAAGGTATATGCATGTCTCTGTCCTCTACAGCGTTATTTACAATATAATAGCCAAGATATGGAAAAAACCTAAGTGTCCTTTGGTGGATAAATGGTAAAGATGTGGTACATGTATACAATGGAATGTTACTTAACCATAAAGAGAATAAAATATTTCCATTTACAACAATCCATGGATGAATCCTGAAGTGAAATAGATCAAAAAGAGAAAGACAGATACTATGATTTCACTCATATGTAGAATTTTTTTTTTTAAAGAGTACGGTATGAAAAGGGAGACAAAAAGAGTAACTTTACAGTGTAGAAACCTAACACTACTTTGGTCATGTGATCAAGGTCAACATCAATAATCATAAACCATGTAGAAAATGTGTTATCTTGATATGATGTAATAAAAGTGATACTTTATCTTTGTTACCTTCCTCTCAAAAGTCCATAAGCCAGTCAAATCAGCAAGCAAATTCCAATAAATGGGCATCCTATGATAGGCCAGGCTAGTACTCCTCAAAACTGTCAAAGTTGTCAGAGAAAGTCTAAGAAATTATCCCAGCCCACAGCAGCATAGGGAAACTTGACAACTAAATGTAATGTGATATCTAGAAGTGATCCTAGAACAGAAAAAAGACACTAGATAAAAACTAAGGAAACTTGAATAAACTATGGACTTTATTTAATAACACATCAATATTAGTTTATTATTTGCAACAAATGCAGCATAAGATGTTAGTAATAGAAGAACCTGGGGACAAGCATTAGATATGAAGAAATATATAAAATTTAAAAAAGATATAAAGAAAAGTGTTCTAACTATTCTAGTACTCACCCAATGGAACATGCCACTTTACCAAGTAAGTTGTCACCAGGAGGATATAAAGAAGGAGTCATGAACTGGAAAGTTGGACAAAATCTCCATAGCTTGCTTCTTTTTTATAGATGAAAATTATTCATCATTCAGAAGCAAGATCTGAAGTATGATAAAGTATTAAAATGCTTCCAAATGAAAGAATTGAAATGTTTTATATTATCTACATAATTATTTTGTATACTATTCTGAATCTAGAAAAGTAATCAACTATATAAGGTAATATCTATATTTCCTCTCTGAGCAGAATATCTGATTAACATCCTTCCCTGTGTTTTAATGGCATGATATTGTAGTACATATAGTCCTCCTCAATGGAGAGTGAGTCAAGTTGAACCAAAGTTTCTCAGTTGAGGAGAAATACAATTATGGCAAGTAACAAGTTTAGGCTACGGATGGTAAAGAGTGACTACAAGAAAATAGAAAGGCAAGAAGGATTTGTGTCTGTGGGAAAAATTCACTATGCCACAGTGTCAAACCATCCTTCTAGCTTTCAGTGTTCAAAATACTAGAGGAAGATGAACTAAATCAAAGACCCCTTTGACACTAAGCGAACCCATTTATTCCAAGGATCCTACTTAAGCAAGCGAGGCAGGAGAGGAGAATAGAGTGCAGTGTTTAAGGGCACATGTGCAGTTCAGCTACCTGGCTGAACGGCAGGCAGCTTTGCCTTTCTTAGCCATGTATCTCAGGCAAGTTTCTTAACCTCTCTGTTCCTGTTTCTTCACCTGCAAAATGGGCAATAGCATTCCTAATTCAGAGGGATGCTGTGATGTAAAAGTGAGATAATCTAGTTAAAGTTCTTAGCACACTGCTGATACACAGTAATTTCACAATTATTATTACTTCAAAATTTCCTCAGTACAAAACTACTTGGTCTTTGTATGTACACAATTCATAAAAGATATACAGGGTCCAGCAGAAGTAATGCCTGCTTAAATGTGGTTGGTAGGGTAATAAAATGGGTGTAATAATTTACTGTTTTAATTTGAACATTTCACCTAAAATGTCATATAGCGTATTTGAGTGTGATATTATGTTACAGAATTACCAAAAAAAAATTATATGCTTATGGTTTTATAATAAAAGCCTTTGTAATAAAAAAGGGGTGTTATTTGTGCCAGACCCTGTATATGTGGCCTGGCCAGGTGGCTCAGTTGGTTAGAGCATCATCCCATACACCAAAAACAGTTGCAGGTTTGATCCCCGGTCAGGGTACATGTGGGAGGCAACAGATAGATGTTTCTCTCACATCAATGTTTGTTCTCTCTCTTTCTCTCCTTTCCTCTCTCTAAGATCAGTAAACGTATCTTTGGATGAGGAATTTAAAAAGATAAATATGTGGTCTATCAACCTTTCAGAGCTCCACAGACTTGGGCATAAATTCCACAACTCAGTAACATCTGTACCCCAGAAGTTTACCTCTCAGTCAGTGGAACATTTCCCACATGCACAATCAAAACAAGTAGTGTTTAAATTATTACACAGGTGAAAGGTGTGAGTAGAGCTGAGCCTCTAGCTGTGATCCATACCACTGTTCTAATGGGTAGGCCTTCGACAGCACCTGGGAAGAAAAGAACACAGTGACCCTGGGAAGATTACGTCTTCCCCTGACACTGTTAACAGCTTGAGGATTACATTTTATGTCTGAGGAATTCAAGAAGAACCAATTCTGCCCTGTACCAAGGACATCATTGATTTTAAAATAAAAAAATGTAGGAATTTGTTTTTATTTCAAAACCTGAATATGCTTTTGGTGATACACTTTCAAAAGTGGGATACTCTGTAGTTGGCAGTATCTTAGTACCAAGTCTGAATCTCCCTCTAACAATTAAGGACACAACAATAACAATACACACTCTAATAAGCCTAGAGTTACTTTAAGGAATGATTATGTCCTTATGAATCTTTTATAGTCACCACCAAGTAGACAGACTAGTCTGTCTTCTCTATGGGTCTGTATAACTCCTCTACTCTTTACTAAGTAATACTGATCAGGAAAACTACCTAAAATTAGACAGAAAAAAAAAGTGAAGGAGAAGACTTGAGAAAATTTACAAAGTCAGTCAAGAAGCAAAATGTGAAGAATTCACAACATTCAAAAAAGCTAGCTAAGTTGCACACTTACATCGCACACATGTAAGGCAAGATCTCAGTTTCCCGATACCATTCCCAAGTAATGGGATCAGAGCCCCTCAGAGACATGGCCAGTACCAGGTCTGGGGACAGAAAGAACAGGACAAGTCAGAAATGTCTTCTTGTACCAAAAAGTAAGGAAGTGCTCAAAAAATAATGGGGTCATGTTAAAAGGACATGGAGCTAGATTTAAGGGGCTACCATATGCCAAAATGGGAATAATAAGAGCATCAAAGTAAATAATGATAATGAAGAATTATAATCCTTTCAATACAGTAAGAATCCATGAGTCCACAGTGATATAAACAATTGATTAAGTAAATGAAATGGGGTGGGATAGGGTAGAAAGCTCTCCTTAACTGTACAAAAATGACTAACATGGGTAAGAGGAATGATGGAATAAGAAAAATCACCATTTTGCAATCCTCATCATAATAACTGATTCAGGCAAGAATCATCAAAGAATGCTAGTGTATGAAATTTTGAGAAGTACAGGATATTCACCTATGTTATAGTCTCAGAAGACACCCCTACAACTTACTTTTTAATTACAATTAAAGTTACAGTGCTGGGGAAGTGAGGAATGCAGAAACTGCTTCAGAGAGTGATAAGGGAGCTGAGCATTTCAAAGGAGTTGCCGTCTGGGATTGTTAACAGAGATGCATAAGCTGTTAGTGGGCCTGGTGAGATGGTACTGCCAGGCTATGTAAATAGTAGACAAATGTTTAGATAAGCCATTTGTTAGCCTTTGAACCCCAGAACCCCTAAATCTTTGTACCTGCCTTGTTTCTGAAGTTCTGTTTCTGATATGTAGATTAAAACCTATAAATACTGTGGAAAGACAAAGGACTGGGCTCAGGATTTGGGTTCTTCCCTGAGCCCGCGCGTAATAAAGAATCGTGCTCCGCCACCTCTCCTGCGTGTGAGTTATTTTCTGCAACAACAGAGGAGAAACCTGGCAGACACTGCCTCAACCATCCAGTTACCACGGCCCATAGTGAAGCCAGTGCATAGCAGGGCCTCCTGGTGAAGTCAGCATCACTTCTAGGATTTCTGTGCCAAGAGGCATAACCTAAATCTATAGAATAATTGGTTTGCATTATTCAAAATTGCCAACATGATGAAATAGAACATAAGACTGCAGATTAAAGAAATTAATTCCAGGTTAAAGGGACTGAATGTAACATGACCTTACAAAGACTTCACTGGGACAATTAAAGTCTCAGTAAGATCTGTAAGTCACATAACAGCATTTTTTCTTTTCTTTTTTTTTTTTAAGATTTTATTTATTTATTTTTAGAGAGGGAAGGGAGAGGGGGAGAGAGAGAGAGAGAGAAACATCAGTGTGCGGTTGCTGGGGGACATGGCCTGCAACCTAGGCATGTGCCCTGACTGGGAATCGAACCTGCGATGCCTGGTTCGCAGCCCGCACTCAATCCACTGAGCTACGCCAGCCAGGGCTATAATAGCATTTTTTCAATGTTAGGTTCCTGGTTTTCGCCACTGTTCTGTTGTCATGTGAGAGAATTCCTTGTTTGCAGGTAACATGCACTGTTATGTTGGGGGCCGCCCTGCCTGGTCTCAGGAAGCTGTAACTGCTGTAACTATGGCTGAGCAAGAGGCCTCTGAACCAGGAGATGCCAAAGAGACAAAACTTATTTCCCTGGCATGAACGCTGCCTGTTCTGTGCCGGCCTTCTGAGCTTGATCAGTTAGCCAATGACAGGTAAGATTTCCCACAGAGGACAGGCATGATCACGAGAAGGCCTCAGGGAAGAGACTCATGGGCTGTGGAAATGATGGGGTGATTGACATCAACCCCTGCCCCCTCGGCTTTGCCAATGCCTGAGTCCTTGAGAAATCCAAGTCTCCCAGCTCCCTTTGTCTCCTCTGCCCAACTCAGGCCCATTGGAAGTAACAGGGGTGGTGCAGTCCAGACCAGAAACGGCGGACTCCCGGGGTAATCAGGCCTAAGACATAGAATATGAAAGAACCTATGAGATCTGCTTGCTGGATGATGCTCTTTAATTAGAATATGAAGTCCCGGGCAGGAAACAGAACTAAGCTTTAAGTCCTGTAGTCTTTTTAAGTGGTAAAACCCCAAAATCTCTGGCTTAGGATCCCAGCAGGAAATCTGCCAGCGCCTTTCAAAAGCTAACTACTTATAATTTGCAAACTGTATTGGTATTCAAGAATAAAACTCTGCTTGTACAGGGGGATGGGGGCACTCTCTCCTAGGGGGCTCTCCCCTAGGGAGGGTGGCCCAGCACTTTTCCACTTGGGAGAGTGGCCACTCCATCCCTACTTCCCCACAGAAAATTGCCTGTTTCTGTGTATGTTCATTTCTCGTGTTTCGACAAGCCATCCGCAGCATTGCATGATCACTGCAGGCCGGAGATCACGCGTTACTGATATATTTAGAAGTGCAGGAGAATGTGTCAGCAACATACTGGTAGGTGGTTCAGGATGAACAAATGGCCTCAGGGTAAGGAGCATAAGACATGAAAACAGGGGGAAAAAAAAAATGTAACACAATGTTGACATTTGGAAATCTGTGTAAAGGGCATCCAGGAATTCTTTGTCCTCTTTTGACAATATTTATGTGTCTGAAATTACGCCAAAGTAAAAAATAAATAACTTGGATATAATGTGATACATTTGTCAAAACTCAGGAAACAATACACTAAGGTATGCACATGTATAAATAACACTTGAATTAAATTTTAAAAAGCTTATTCTAGATGTTTTATCAAATGCTGATGATTGGAACACTTCAACAATTAAAAACATCAGTTAGAAACCCATCAAGAACCGATCCAAACAAAGACTAGCTTCACGTTTACTGTTTTGGAGCTCTGCAGTGGTGAGCCAGCCCCAGCCAGCCTGGCCCTCGATCCTGTGAGCACAGTGACCACAGCGCTCAGTTTCCTGGCTGTGAAACACTTTCCTGCCTTGGCTCCCCGGGAGGCCCTCTGTGTGCTCAACCAGGTAATGCCATCGGCTACACTACACTCCCTTATTAATCAACCTCCAAGTGTACAAGCCTGTTATAAGCAAACCTAGGCCTTACATTTTTTTTTTAATTAAAACAAAAAAAAAAGAGAGAAGCCAATTCTGGTGGTAATAATCTCTGATGAGGGCGCACATTGCTAAATGAGCCCTAGGGTGACGCCTCTGCTCCCATTCAAAGGCCAGAACGGGAGCTAGCCAGGGTTACAACCTGGATTAATGCCTTTCAAATTATTTTTTTAAAAGATTACTATCAGTGTCATACTAACAAAACACTAACAGAACAAAATGACCAAGATGTCTCATACCTTGCTTTAGAAATACTATAAATTCCTTCACAGTTTGGTCCAAATTAACTCCATGATACACCACAGGTCTGAAATTTCGATGCTCAAATGAACGAATGAGGCGAACTGTGATGGTCACTTCTTTGGAAGCCATGTGAAGAAATTCCTGTGGCAAGGGACATAAGAATAGTCTAAATAACACCAGCTCACAGTTATGAGCTGCACTTCAGCTCTCTGACACACAGCCCATCTCTCCCACAATGTCTGGCAGACAAACCCAAAGCAGATTCTGGGACACCCACAAGAGTCCCCAGGTTACTCCCTTCTGTCCACTGTGACCTAGAGAGCTTTGCCACAGTCACTGATGTTCTGATTGGCAGAAGGCTGACAGGACACAGAAGATGAACATAAGTGGCATGTGTGAGGGGCAGTTCATGCATGGGGACCAGTGGGGGTGCCACAGAAAGATGTGGCACACACACAGCTGCTTTGACATAGCTATGCTGGTGGTCTCCTCCCCTGGCCCTGCAATGACGTATGCTTCAGAGTCATCTATCAACAGTCACATTTAATCAACAAATGCGCCAGATTTCAGTGTTGATTTAATTATATGACATAGTATTAACAGTCTTTTATAGTGCTCTTCAATGTATGTTTATTTCATCCTAAAACTAAGTACCAGGGCTGTGTGCCAGGTGTTAATGTTATTTCATGTTTCTATGACCAAACCATAAATTACTGAACTCACTTTAAGGATGAGGAAAGAGACTCAGAGTGATTGTACAAATTGCCCAAAGTCATAAAGCCAATAAACAAAAAAAAGTCAGGACTCAGGCATCAATTCAATTCTAAAGTCCATGTTCCCTCTAATATACTGCCAGAAAATCAACCTGAATTATTTCCTCCAAAAATATCTGCAAAGTTGCCAATGCTTTAAAGATATTAATATAGTATATTTCTATCTAGTAGTGACTACTTCATGCTACTTTCAACTTTACATACAATTTCAGCCATAATATACATGTGATAAGAAAAAATACCTTTAATACTAAAAAATATAAGATGTCCAGTCTTACTAGTAATCAGAGGAACTCAAAAGAATAGTGAGATATGTCCCTCATCAAACTGACAAAAACTCTAACAACACCTAGTGTTCGCAAGGGTATAGAACAATGAGAATTTAATCAGTGAAGGCGGGCATCCAAATGGGTGCTACTTTAGGAAGCAACACTGAGTAAAGCTGAAAATACACATACCTTTCAATTTGGCAACTTCATTCATAGGTAGGTACCCCACAGAACCTCTCACCTATGTACGTACACACCAGGAGAACTGTAAAAGAACATTCATAGTAACAATATTTGTTAATTGCAAAAACTGGAAACAAATGTCCCTCAAGAGGAGAACAGGTTAAGTAAATAATGGACAGTAAAAGCAGTAAAAATGAATGAACAACAGCTACATACATCAACATAGGTGAATCTTAAAAATATTATGGTGCATGAAAACATACTAGTCAGAGAATCAGAATATACCACCATTTGCACAAGGTTCAAAAACACAGCTGTTCTCATGTTTAAAAGGGAATAATTAGTTGTTATCCCTATGGCAAAGGAAGGAGTATATGATTAGAGAAGTTACACGCACTTTGATCGTGTTCATAGCATTTTATGTCTTGAGTAGGACATTAGTTACATGGATAGTAGATTGTATTTTATACTTTTTAGTGTATTTGGAATATTTTATAATAGATAGCAACATGCCACACTAATTTGGCCTAGAAAGTCTCTCTGAATCATAGAATGCTTATACAAATATTTTACTGGGTTTGAGAGAATATATAGCATAATGGAAATCAAAGTTCAAACTGCTTTAATACATAAAATAATTTGTAATTATAATTAGCATACTATTTATAACTAAATGAATGGTTCCTAGAACTGGAAATAATATTTCCCTCTAAAATAAAGTAAGGAGTTACCTTATAATCTTGTTTAGAGGTAGAGTTTAAATTAACAAATCTTTTAAAAATCCCAATATTAGCCACTGTGCTACGTTATTAAATCTGGTTTGAAATGTTCTCCAAAATTCTAATCCTAGAATCTACAACATAATAGCAGTTCAGCAAACACCTACAAAATTACAATTTAAGATAGACTAGAGTATTTAATAAAGAATAACTCTTGAGAAGGGGATATTATAAAGAACTTCTGCATTTCAGGAGCAGTGTTAACAGGTTTGTTAAAATCATGACCACTACTTCCCCCTCTTACCTAAGCCCCCAAAATAATAAAGATGTCCTCCAAAACATACCCACACAGGTTGGGAAAGCCTAGAAGACAGTCCTAGCCCCCAGAGGTTAGAGCTGGACAGATGCAGTTTAAATATCAATTGTACCTCTTGGCTGTGACACACACTGGGGTCTCCCATCGTAGAATCAACAAAAAGTAGCTGCTATTACTGTTACTCTACTTGGAATAAAATAGGTTTGGGCATAAAGACAGCTCATAGAGGTAGCAGATAAAGATACTAGATTCCCAGGTACAATTAAACAAATCATGTACATGGTCTAACCAAGAAAGCCAGGCATTATGCAACTACTTTATAACTGTAGGTTTGGTTTTTTTTCACTTAATAAAAATCAGTCCAAATGTTATACTTAAATAGTTGAGGCTTTCAATTTAGAACCCCAAATTTGCATTAATGTCTAGTTTTGGTGAACACTATACTGTCATCTTCATCAGAAATTTGTTGTAATGTGGGATCCAAAGATGGCAGCTGAGGAGGTGGAGGCTGAGTCCACTTGCTCCTGCCCCCAACCCAGATTTTCAACAGATCTGCCAACCACCAACCTGATCAATGGAATCTTAGCAAATACGAAATTTTGAAGTAAAGGAGGACAGAAGAGGCTTCATACCATCTGGTACTGGGATTTATGAGTGGAAGGGAAAATGCTCCGTGCGTGGTCCCACTGTGGCTGAGAGACCAGACAGAATCACAGCTCTGAGGCTTCCTCCCCTCTTGGAGCAAGGGCTTTAGTTCCACGCTGGATTACCAGCCCCAGTCAGAGGTCACTTGGGGGCATCTACTGAGTCTGTGAGACCCAGGCTACACACACACACACACACACACACACACAGCACACAGCACCCCCGTAGTTGAGGTACCAACCTGGAGAACTCCAGATAGGGGCACAGACTACTAAAGCAACCAGACTGCCGCAACCAGGTATGTCAGAGGCACCTGCAGGCTGCAGCCAGCTGCAACTTTGAGAGACATCTCACTCCTTGGGGAGGTTGTGTGTGCAGAGATTCAGACATTGACTCAGTACTGCAGTGCAGATACAGCATAGAAACTTTTTATAAGTAAATGACAGGTGGCCAGGCAAGGACCAGGGCACAGCTGCCCTGCCAGCAGAGACCAGATTGAAATTACAGCAGTGGAGCTCCATCCCCTTGGAACTGCAGGGTCCTAAGGATACCTGCAGCAATAGAGAGGGAGGGGAGGCTGTGGGCTCTGGCAGAGGGGTAACCAGCGAGGTTCCACCACACCTGTGACAATCAGAGATCACAATTCAGTGTGAAGTGCTCCTATAGTTTGGGCGCAAAGCTGAAGAGTTCACTATACAAGTGCAGACTAAGGAAGGAACCTAGCAGAATGGGAAAATTATTTTTTGACCCATTCTGAACTTTTGTCAGCTGCGCCAAGCCCCCCTGGATCTCCAGATCCTTTCCCCATGAATCCAGCTAGGCAGGGAGATGACAAATTTGCACAACAAGAGGTTTGGTGACCCCACCCAGTTTGGCTTGCAAGCAAACTGGGGGCTCTTCAGAACAGATTGTCTGAACTGTGTCTCCTGCAAAGGCTGGGAGTTAAACTGGCAGGAATTGAGCACATGGGATACTTGACAATGAAGCGAACCTCCCTGCAGGATACAATCCTCTGGGAAGGGAAACCTGTGCCCATCTGCCCCAGCAGGGTTGCAGGCATCACTTCCAACAGGGAAACTCTGAAGAACAGCCCTGACAGGTCCAAAATTCCCCGAATGGGTACATTTCCACAGGGGGAAGAAAGAAAAACTCCAAACGGGACCATTCTGAACTTTTCTCGGCCATGCCAAGCCACACTGGTTCCTTGGGTTCTATCCCACTGAAACTAGCTGGGCAAAGAGATCAGAAATTGTGCAACAAGGGCTTTTCTGGCCCCTGCCCAGCTCTGCTGGCAAGCAAACTGGGGTCTGCAGGGAACAAAGAGTTCTGGTCTATGTCTCTTGCAGAGCTATGGGCTAGGAACTAGTCAGGAGAAAGTTGAACACCCAAGATATTTGGCAGCAAGGCAAACCTCCCTGTAGAATACAATCCTCTGGGACGGGAAAGGTGTACCCATCCCCTTCCTGCAGGGTTGCAGGCATCACCTCCAAGAGGGAAACTCTTTAAAACAGTCCTGCCAACTCCAAGACTACCCTGCTGGGTGCATTTCTTCAGGAGGAAGAAAGAGAAACTCAAACGGGGACTCTCAAAGTGAGAATTTTGGAGGGTATTGCCTGAGAGCAGGACAAACAGTTTAGCCTCCTACTGAAAAAGTTAGTTTAGTCCCCAGCATGGTCTGGTCTTGCCCCAAACTCAATGGGAGACTTCTGATCCATCCCTTGAAGTCCATCCAGAGCAGCTACCCACTCTTGCAGAAGAAAGCTGAATGTGCCCATCCTGAACCAACAGTGCGCCCCCCTGAGGAGGCAAGAGCCCAAATCTCTGGTAAAGATTAAAGGAATTAGCTCTGAGTAGGGGCTACTCTCCCCTCACTGAGTGTCCTACAGACTACAATTCCAACAAAGGGAAACCTGCTAGCTATTTTAATAGATCTGGTCTTAGCTTATAGACCCTTATCAAAAGGCTCTGGAGACAAACCAGGCAACCACAGAAGGGTAGAGATGCTTAAAGATGGAGGCCGACCCCAAAGAGCTTCAGCTCTTATACAGAACTGCCATCAGATCCAAGCAGGAAAGAGCTGACCCCTTCATACAGATGGACCCCTCACAGGAAACAGACAGCTAATGCTTTAGGAACTATTTACCACTACTGGAAATGATCTGGGACAGACCAAGACATGTGGTGAAAGGATGGGGAACATACCCACCATCTTACCTAAAATCTAAACAGCCCTTCCCAAGGGAGATTCAGGGGGGCCCATCTTCCCAATTGTACCAGAACCTCTCTCAGAAAGACAGGTCAGTGGCTAGACTAAGACTAATGGCAGGGCTGCAGATAAAGTCAAGTGGAAGCAGTACCTGTGGGCCGTATGTTGAAAAAAAGCCAGCAGAGAAAAGCAGCAAGGACCATCCTAGTTGAGCCTAGCCTGAAGGAGACAGCCATAGACTGTGGATTGCTTGTAGCTTTGAACAGGCTACCTAGAGCCAGACAGGGACAACATCTGACATTGGCTTACACCAGCTTTAGACAACACCAGAGTCATATCCAGAAGGAGAACCCAGCAGGCAAGCACTAAATTCTGCTGAGACAAATTTCACTTCATTCTTTTCTATTATTTACATTATTTTTTCTTTTGCATACCTTTTTAACATTTTTCTTTTCCTTCAAATTTGTTCCTACTTTTTTTACTATTTTTTATTTCAAATCTCATTCTACTCTCCCCTTTTCTTACTGTTTCTTTCTTCTTCTGTCCCTTTCTTACTTTTCATTTTATTTTATTTTTTCCCTTTCTTCAACCCTTTGTGGCAATTCCTTATTTCTATCCTTACTCTTACTATTTCTCCTACCTCAACTTCTCACAAGCATTTTTCTTTACTCATCTCATATCCTTTTTTTATTTCTTATAATATTCTTATTCTCTTTCCACCTTTATTAATCTTTGCTCATTTTCCATTGATATTGCTGTTGTTGTTGGGGGTATTTTTGCTAGTGTGGATTTTGTTCACCGTATCGTTTTGTTTCATTGTATCAGCAGATGTACAACAGCAAACAAGATGTGGTGACGGCTGAGACTCTCCATAAGCCAGCTAGAGACGAGAACCCACCAACTAATGGGCCAACAACAATCAAAACCCAAATACAACAGGAGAGCTCACATAAACATCATAAAGGATCATCCAGCTCAGGAGATGAAGAAAACTGCACCACTGAGCACCACAAGACTCCTACCACATGAGACCACGCCCTGAAGACAGGAAGTCAAAGCAGATCGATCTAATATGCAAAAACAAACAAAAAGAGTCAGCTAAAAATGAGGAGACAAAGAAACAACCCCCAACCAAAAGGAAAGGAGAAATCCCCAGAAGAAGAGCTAAATGAAATTGAGGCAAGCAACTTATCACACATAGAGTTCAAAGCAATGGTTGTAAGGATGCCCCAAAACTACAAAGAACTTAGTGGAAACTAAATCAGCATGAAAAACGACATAGAAACTATGAATAAGAAGCAGGTGGAAATTAAGAATACAATATCTGAAATGAAGATACACTAGAAGAAATAAAGCAGACTATGAAGGAAAGAATTCAATCAGCGAGTTGGAAGACAAGGTAGAAAAAAACACCCAGTCAGAGCAACAAAACAAAAGAAAGACTTAAAAAGAACAAAGATAGTTTAAGGGAGCTTTGGGACCACAAGAAGCACAACAAGATTTGCATCATGGGGATACCAGAAGGAAAAGAAAGGAAGAAAGGAACAGAATATCTGTTTAAAGAAATAATGACAAAAAACATCCCTATCTTGGTGAAGGAAAAAGTAACACAAGTTCAGGAAGCACAGACAGGTCCAATCAAGATAAATCCAAACAGGCCTAATCCAACACACATCACAATTAAAATGGTAACATTTGAATACAAAGAAAGAATATTAAAGGCAGCAAGGGGGAAACAGCTAGTAACATACAAGGGAGCTCCAATAAGGCTATCAGCTGATTTCTAAACAGACACAAGCAATAAAGGATTGGCACGAAATATTCCAAATAATGAAAAGCAAGGAACTGTAACCAAGACTACTGTATCAAGCAAGGCTTTCTTTTAAAATGGAAGGTGTGAAGAAGGCCACAAGATAGGTGGGAGCGGAGTCCACTTCCCCTTGTACATGGGTGGAACACCTAGCCAATCTTCTGAGGAACAGAGTGAACAGTCAATGATATCTCAGCATATATGAAGATTGGAAGCCAAAACTGTAGAGGACATTGAAAAATCAGACAGTAAGGAGAGTGCTTCGAGACAATAAGATCCCTGGGACCAGCATGGGGACCAGAGCAGCTGCAGCCCCAGGCCCAGCGCCTGCTGGGTCTACCACAGGATTCTCAGGAGAGAGCCAGGTCAATGGCTGCCTCCCCTACCAAACAAGGAGGTTTCAGCAGCACCAGGATGGACCTGTATGCTTGAAGTCGCTGGGAGGAATAAGGACGAAGTGGCAAACACACAGGGACAGTGTGCACCCACTGAGACTCTGGAGGCCAACTGAGAAGATTTGGGCCATAACAGACCCTGACCTAGATAGTCCTCAGGCTGCTTGAAGAGGTGGGCTGTGTGAGAAGCCAGGCACTTGTTTGGAAAACAAATTTGAATAGGAGGAAATTTTGAAAAAAAAAGAGGCACCTGGTGGCTGCTTAGGGAATTCTCTCACAGCAGTCACCCATGCCATGCCTGGCTCAGGCAGTCTCCACAGCCTGGGCCACAGCCTCAGCGTGGGCCCACCTCTGCTGCCATAACCACAGCTGCACCCCTACCCCCAGCCACAGCGATGCAGGGCACCCAAACACACCCATGAACCCAGTGGTGCACGATGGACCCAGCCGCCCCTCACGCCACTACAGCTGCCACTGCAGCAGCAGCAGAAGCCAGCGCAAGCTGGACACCACCACCCTGTGACTGCACTCCCTCCCCAGCAGTGGAGGCTGAGCACTCACAGCAGCAGACCCCAGGATGGAACACACCAGACCCCACCACCCCAACTGCTGCTGCAGTAGCAGCGGAGACTACATGCTCACACCCGAAGACCCAAGGACAGAGTGTGACCAACTGTGCAGCTCAGCTGCTGCCCACCCTGCCTGCCCCAGCAGCAGAGGCCCAGAGACCATGCCCACAGCCCAGGGTCCGGGGGTGGGGGGGCAGGCAGAGCAGGCACCTGACCACACTGCCAGAGGCACTGTGCACCCAACCCCAAAGCTCAGTCACAGCAGCAGAGGCCTACTCGTGTCACCCAGGGCAGCCACTGCAGAGCCCCCACCGGGGCCCACTGGCTTGCTAAGAGGAAGGCAGAGATGCTCGCACACAGGACAGCAGCAGGGCTCAGAGAGTCAGCAATCCCCAGAAAGACTTAACTCAGTGGGGAGCCAAACTACCCAGAAGAGACTCTGAGAGTCCCTAGCCTCTAGGACAGCAAAGAGCAAGAAGGCGGTGTGTGAGTTGCCGCTGAGCACCTCAAGGACAGCACGACTGGTACGCTGAAAGTGCAGGCCAGGCAGAGACGGGCCCAGTGCGGGCCAAGCAGCAACTGAAGAACTGGGCTGGAGGCTGGGCAACTGCAATGAGTGCGTTTCAGAATTGACCCCCATCCCCGAAAAACCACAGGAAGGGAGAAAAACAAAACCAACCCCCTCAGCCTGCTGTAGCCAGGAAGACCAGCAGAATTGGCTTAGCTTGTTGTATTAAGCCAGCAGAGGACTTCCTTTTTTTTTAATTCCTTCTTCCTTTCTTTTTTTTTTACTCCTTCTTCCTTCCTTCCTTTTTTCTTTTTTTTTTTTTTTTATTCCCACAAGTGGGACAATAAAACCTGGAGCTGTGAAAAGACCAGAGTTAGATCGAAAGAGGGGTCATTCCAACAGCTGAGACAGTAAGACAAATTTCACTTTGCTACTCCAGAAAACTCGCACGTTTTTGTATATATATTTTTTTCATTATTTTTACATCTGTTATTTTATTAGTATTTTTTTATTTCTCTTCTTTCTGTTTAGTCTTCGCTTGAATGTTAAATTGCATTGTTTGACAGTTTTCCTTGTTCTCTCTTTCATAATGTATTTTTAATTTTCCTTCTTTCACTTCCCTTATATTCCAATAGCACACTACTCTAGGTTGTGTACCTCCCACTCTTGTTACTCAGATCATATAGATAACGTCATGTGATTGTTACTCCATTACTATTCTAACTAACTGCTGTTCCATACAATTGAAAATACTATGCAGCACCCCTCCCAGATCTTAGCTCCCTTCACTGCTTGTGGAACTTTATCACTGCTGTGGTTAACTCTATTCTCTCACACACTACCGTTATTTTCTATCCTGTACTCTCACTATATCTCATAATCTGACCTCCCTCAAGCTCACTGCTTTCTAGATCCAACTCACAGTCCTTCCCCCCGCCCAACAAGAGTCTTATCTTTTTTTC
The DNA here is from genome assembly GCA_004024845.1 of Tonatia bakeri. Lineage (NCBI taxonomy): Eukaryota > Metazoa > Chordata > Mammalia > Chiroptera > Phyllostomidae > Tonatia > Tonatia bakeri. Next base: position 14,793 of record PVIA01009404.1, on the reverse strand, counting down.
ACCCTTTCTAAAAAGTGGCTAATTGGGTGAAATATCACTGTTAACACTATACATAGCCAAAAGATCTCCTGTCTCTTCTCTATGGGTCAGTACTTTAAATACTACAGAACACACTCCGACTGTCTTAATCCATTTTGCCTTCCCCCTCCAACTGATCACATAAAAGAGTAGGTAGGAGCTGTAAATACCAGTATACCTGCTGCAACAGCAAACCCACCAAAAAAAGAACCACCAACAGATAACGGAAAAGCGTGAAGGAGTAAGTGGAAGCCACACTAACCTCCACCCAGGACCAATCTGGAATTACAACTAAATGGTAGAGAAATTACCCAGAACACACAACTGAACAATAACAAGAGAGAAGCCTTGAAATCTCGCACAGACAGAAGAACCAGCTTCAGCACAACCTGTCCACACCCACACAACAGAATACAAGACATAGAGTGAACCTCAGTTAACCAGTTGGAGGGAAGGACCCACCAAAGAAAGATCCAACAGGAATCAATCCCTGAAGAATACAGAGAGCCAACATAAATGACAGCCCAAGACCAGCAAGCTCAGGAGATCAGAGACTTCACTACTGAATCTCATAGGTCTCCTACCATAGAAGTTCACACCATAAACCCAGGGAGTCAGAACAGATCAATTTAAGAAGCAGAGGCAAACAAGAAGAGTCTCACACACAATGGGAAGACAAAGAAACAATCCCCAAATGAAAGGAAAGGAGGAAGCCTCAGAAAGAATGCTAAATGAAATAGAGGCAACTCAACTATCAGATATTGAGTTCAAAGCAATGGTTATCAGGAAGCCCAAGGAGCTCACAAAGAATTTCCAGAAACTACAGGGAAAATAAAATGAACTCATTGCAAACAATATCAACATGAAAAGGGAAACAGAAACTATCAACAAGGGCCAAGAGGAAATGAAAAATACAATTTCTGAATTGAAGAACACAGTAGAAGGAATCAAAAGCAGGCTAGATGAAGCAGAGGATTGGATCACTGAGCTGGAGGAAAAGGTAGAAAAAAACACCCAGAAAGGGCAAGAAAAGGAAAAGAGGCTCAGAAAGAATGAAGAGGGGTTAAGGGAAATTCAGGACAACATGAAATGTAATAATATCCATATAATAGGGATACCAGTAGGAGAAGAAGAAGAGCAAGGGATAGAAAACCTACTTGAAAAAGTAATGATGGAAAACTTCCCTAATTTCATGAGAGAAAAAGTCACAAAAATCCAGGAAACACAGAGAGTCCCAATCAAGAGGAACCCAAAGAGGCCCACCTCAAGACACATCATAATTAAAATGGCAAAATTCCAAGACAAAGACAGAATCTTGAAGGCAGCAAGGGAGAAACAGGAACTAACATACAAGGGAGCCCTGATAAGGTTAACAGCTGACTTCTCAATGGAAACGTTCCAGAACAAAAGGGAATGGCAAGAAATATTCCAAGTAATGAAAAACAAAGGCCTGCAACCAAGACTACTATATCCAGGCATGCTCCCAATTAAAAAGGGAAGGCCAAATAAGGAGCTTCCCAGACAAAACAAGGCTGAAAGAATACACCTCCTCCAAAGCAGCTTTACAAGAAATGCTAAAGTGTCTGCTTTAAGAACAGGAAGAAAAAGAATGAGAGGAACACAGGTAGGAAAAAAATGGCAATGAATAAGTACCTATCAACAATAACCTTAAACATAAATGGATTAAATGCGCCAATCAAAAGACATAGAATAGCTAAATGTATAAGAAAGCATGACCCACACATATGCTGCCTACAAGAGACCCACCTCAGACCAAAAGACCTACACAGACTGAAAGTGAAGGGCTGGAAACAAATATTCCAAGCAAACGGTCAGTAAAAAGAAGCCAGGATGGCAATACTCATATCAGACAAAATAGACTTCAAAAAAAAGAGCCATAAAAAGAGACCCAGAAGGTCACTTCATAATACTAAAGGGAAGAATCCACCAAGAAGACATAAACATTGTAAATATACACATACCCAACACAGGAGTACCCAAATACATAAAGAAAATCTTGGAGGACTTCAAGAGAGATATCAACAGCAACACAATTATAGTGGGGGATTTTAATATCCCAATGTCAAACACACATAGATCTGCCAAACAAAACATCAACAATTATTGTGACATTGAACAATGCCCTAGATCAAATGGACTTAACTGATATATATAGAAAGAGCTTTTCATCCCAAAGAAGCAAAATACACACCTTTTTCAAATGCACATGGAACATTTTCAAAGACAGACCACATGATAGGACACAAAAGAAGCCTCAACAAATTCAAGAAAATTGAAATCACACCAAGCATTTTCTCCGAACACAAGTGACTAAAACTAGAAACCAACCTCAAGGGAAAAACCCCAAAACACTCAAATTCATGGAGATTGAATAGCATGCTATTAAACAATGAATGGATGAAGAAATCAAAAAGTTTCTGGAAACAAATGAAAATGAACTCACAACAATCCAAAACTTGTGGGACACACCAGAGGCAGTCCTGAGAGAGAAATTTATAGCAATACAGGCCTACCTAAAAAAGATAGAAACATTTCAAATAAATAAACAACCTAACCCTATACCTACAAGAACTTGAGGAACAACAACAAAGACAGCCCAGAGCAAGTAGAAGGAAGGAAATAACCAAGATCAGAGCAGAATTAAATGACATAGAGACTAAAAGCACAATTCTAAGGATCAATGAATCCAGGAGCTGGTTCTTTGAAAAGGTAAACAAAATCGACAGGCCTTTAAGCAGGCTCATTAAGAAAAAAAGAAAGAGGACCCAAATAAACACAATCAGAAATGAAAGAGAAGAGATTACAACTGGTACTACAGAAATACAAAGGATTATAAGAATTTACTGTGAAGAACTATATTCCAAGAAATTTGAAAACCTAGGTGAAATTGTCAAATTTCTAAAAAATATAATCTTCCAAAACTGAATGAAGAAGCAGAAAGCCTGAACAGACCAATAACAGCTGATGAAATTGAAGCAGTAATCAAAAAACTCCCAACACACAAAAGCCCTGGACCAGATGGCTTCACAGAAGAATTTTACAAAGCATTTAGGATGACTTAACCCCTATCCTTCACAGATTATTCCAAAAAATCTGAGAAGATGGAAGACTCCCAAACTCTTTTTTATGAACCCAGCATCATCCTAATCCCAAAACCAGATAAAGATACAATAAAGAAAGAAAACTTCAGGCCAATATTGCTGATGAACATAGACGCTAAAATCCTCAACAAAATAATGGCAAATCACATCCAGCAATACATTAAAAACATCATACACCATGATCAAGTGGGATTTACCACAGGATGTAAGGATGGTACAATATTCGCAAATCAATACACATAATACATCACACAAACAAAATGAAAATCACACAAACAAAATGAAAAGCAAAAATGACATGATCATATCAATAGACGTGGAAAAAGCATTTAATAAGGTACAGTACCCATTTATGATAAAAACACTTAACAAAGTGGGAATAGAGGGAGCATTCCTCAACATAATAAAGGCCATATATGAGAGACCTACAGCCAACATCATACTCAATAGGCAAAAACTTAGAGCTTTCCCACTAAGATCAGGAACAAGACAAGGATGCATGCTTTCACCACTCCTATTCGACATAGTATTGGAAGTCCTAGCCACAGCAATCAAACAAGAAAAAGAAATAAAAGGCATCTAAATTGGAAAGGAGGAAGCAAAACTGTCATTGTTTACAGATGACAGGATAGTGTACATAGAAAATCCTATAGACTACACCAAAAAACCACTCGACCTAATAAGTGAATTTGGCAAAACAGTGGGATACAAAGTCAATATTCAGAAATCAAAGGCATTTTTGTATACCAACAATGAAACAGTAGAAGCAGAAATCAGGGGGGGAAATCCCATTGGATATAGCAACAAGAAAAATGAACTACCTAGGAATAAACCTAACCAAGGAAGTAAAAGACCTGTACTCAGAAAACTACACAACACCGAAGAAAGAAATTAAGAAAAACACAAATGGAAGCATGTGCCATGTTCACGGATTAGAAGAATTAACATCATCAAAATGGCCACACACCCAAGGCGATTTATAGATTCAATACAATACCTATTAAAGTACCAATGACATATTTCACAGATACAGAAAAAAGATTTCAGAAATTTATATGGAACCATAAACAACCCCACTAGCTGCAGCAATTTTGAGAAAGTAGAACAAAGTATGAGGGATCACAATATGTGACATCAAATTGTATTACAAGGCAACTGTAAGCAACATAGCCTGGTACTGGCATAAAAACAGGGACATAGACAAAAACAGGGAACACAACAAAAAGCCCAGAAATAAACCCAAGTCTCTATGATCTATTAATATTTGATAAAGGGGGAAGAAGCATAAAATGGAGTAAAAACAGCCTCTTCAAAAACTGTTGTTGGGAGATCTGGACAGCTACATGCAAAAAAATGAAACCGGATCACCAACTTATACAATACACAAAAATAAATTCAAGGTGGACAAAAGACTTAAATATAAGTCATGACACCATAAAAGTCCTAGAGGAAAACATTGGCAGGAAAATCTTAGACATTCCACACAGCAACATCTTCACTGATATGTCCCCTAAAGCAAGGGACATAAAGGAAAGAACAAACACATGGGATCTCATCAAAATAAAACGCTTCTGCATGGCTAAAGAAAACAGTATTAAAATGAAAAAGAGAACCAACTATATGGGAAAATATATTTGCCGATGATACCTTGGACAAGGGTTTGATCTCCAAAACATGTAAAGAACTCACATGACTCCACTTCAGGAAGACAAACAACCCAATTAAAAAATGGGCAAAGGACTTGAACAGACACTTCTCCAAGGAGGACATACAAAGGACCCAGAGGCATATGAAAAGATGCTCAGCATCACTAGCCATCAGAGAGATGCAAATTAAAACCACAATGATACACCACTTCACACTGGTCAGAATGGCCATCATAAACAAACCAACAAACAAGTGTTGGAGAGGATGTAGAAGAAGGGCAACTCTAGTGCACTGCTGGTGGGACTGTGGACTGGTCCCACCACTGTGGAAAAAACTGTATGGAATTTCATCAAAAAACTAAAAATGGATCTGCCTTTTGACCCAGCAATTCCACTGCTGGGACTTTACCCAAAATACTCTGTAACACCAATCCAAAAGAACCTGTGCACCCCAATGTTCATAGCAGCACAATTTACAATAGCCAAGAGCTGGAAGCAACCTATGTGCCCATCAGTAAATGAGTGTATCAAAAAACTATGGTACATTTATGCAATGGAATACTATGCAGCAGAGAGAACGAAGGAGCTCCTACCCTTTGAAACAGCATGGATGGAACTGGAGAGCATTCTGCTAAGTGAAATAAGCCAGGTGGTAAAGCACAAATACCATGTGGTCTCACCTTTAACAGGAACCTAAACAACAAAAGAAAAAAGCAAGTAAAATATAATCAGAGACACTGAAATTAAGAATAATCTGACAGTAACCAGAGGAGAGATGGGAAGGGATAAAGGAGGAAGGGTTTTTCTATAAAGGACACATGGACAAAACCAAGGTGGGGGTGGGGGGTGGAAGCAAGGCAGGGAGGTGGGTTTGGCTGGGGGGAGGTGTGGTGGGGTTAAATGCAGACAACTGTAATTGAACAACAATAAAATAATTTTAAAAAATAAAATGGAAGGTGAAATAAACAGCTACTCAGATTAAAAAAAAAAGGCTAAATGAGTACATCTCCACCAAACCATTATTGCAAAGGAAGCTAAAGGTACTGCTTTAAGTAGAAGAAACAGAGAGAGGGAGGAACATAGATACAAACAGAAAAAAATGGAAATGAATAAGTGTCTATTCATAGCAAACTTAAATGTAATGGATTAAATGCTCCAATCAAAAGACATAGGGTAGCTGAATGGATAAGAAAACACAACCTACATATATGCTGTCTACAAGGGACCCACATCAGAACAAAAGATATACACAGACTGAAAGTAAAGAGATGAAAAAAATATTCCAAGCAAATGGACATTAAGAAAAAAGTTCTGGTAGCAATACTAATATCAGACAAAGTGGGCTTCAAAACAAAGGCCATAACAAGAGAAAAAGAAAGTCACTACATGATATTCAAGGGGGTGGTCCAATAAGAGGATATAACCATTGTAAACATATGCCCCCAATATAAGAGAATCTAAATATATACAGAAAATTTTGGAGGACTTTACAAAGAGATCGACAGCCACTGACCGTCATTGTAGGGGATTTTAACACCCTATTGTCAACAATGGATAGATAGATGTTCTAGACAAAACATCAACAAGGATATAGTGGCATTAAATGACACTATAGATCAAATAAACTTAATTGATATTTACAGAACATTTCACCCCAAAGAACCAAATATACATTTTTCTCAAATGCACATCAATCATTTTCAAAGACCGACTACATGGTAGGACACAAAACAAGCCTTAAAAAATTCAAGAAAATTGAATATCGTATCAAACATCTTTTTGGATTACAATGGCTTGAAACTAGAAACCAACCACAAAGGAAAAACTCAAACACTCAAGTACATGGAGACTGAATAACATGTTATTAAATAATGAATGGGTTAATAATGATCAAGGAAAAAATTATAAAGTACCTGCAAACAAATGAAAATGAACAAACAACAACCCAAAACCTATGGCACATGGCAAAAGCAGTCCTGAGAGGGAAGTTCAGAGTAATACTGACCTACCTAAAGAACATAGAAAAATCTCAAATAAACAACCTAACCCTACAGTTAAAAGAATGAGAAGAACAAACACAAGCAAAGCCCAAAGTGAGTAGAAGGAAGGAAATAATCACTATCACAGCAGAATTAAAAGACATAGAGACTAAAAATAAACAATTCACAGGATCAATGAATCTAGGAGCTGGTTCTTTGAAAAGATAAACAAAACTGACAAACCTTTACCAAACTAATCAAGGAAAAAAAAGAGAGGACTCAAATAAATAAAATCAGAAATGAAAGAGGAAGTAACAACTGATAACACACAGATACAAAGGATTGTAAGAAATTACTATGAATAATTACATGCCAAGAAATTGGACAACCTGGGTGAAATGAACATTTTTCTAGAAACAGTCTTCCAAAACTGAATCAGGAAGAAGCAGAAAGACTGAAAAGACTCATAATAACTAGAAAAATTGAAGCAGTAATCAAAAAACTCCCAGCACACAAAAGCCCTGTACCAGATGGCTTCACAGACAAATTTAACCAAACATTCAAAGAAGAACTAACACCTATTGCTATTAAACTATTCCAAAAAATTCAAGAAGGAAGACTCCCAAACTCCTTTTATGAGGCCAGTATTATTTTAATCCTAAAACCAGGTAAAGACACAACAAAGAAAGAAAATTAAGGCCAATACCTCTGATGAACATAGATGCTAAAAATCCTCAACATAATACTAGCAAACCAGATCCAGCAATACATTAAAAAGATCATACACCATGATCGAGTGGGATTTATTCCAGGGATGCAAGGATGGTACAATATTTGCAAATCAATAAATGTGATATATCACATAAACAAAATGAAAAACAAAAATAACATGAACATATGAATAGATGTGGAAAAAGAATTTGATAAAATCCAGCACCCATTTATGATAAAAATAAAACACTCAGCAAAGTGGAAATAGAGGGAGCATACTTCAACATAATAAATGCCATATATGAGAAACCTCCTGACAATATCATACTCAATGGGCAAAAACTTAGAGCTTTCCCACTAAGATCAGGAACAAGACAAGGATGCACGCTTTCACCACTCCTATTCAACATAGTATTGGAAGTCCTAGCCACAGCAATCAAACAAGAAAAAGTAATAAAAGGCATCCAAATTGGACAGGAGGAAGTAAAAGTGTATAATGCACAGATGACATGATAGTGTACATAAAAAACCCTGTAGGCTCTACTAAAAAACTACTCGACCTAGTAAGTGAATTTGGCAGAGTAGCAGGATACAATATTCAGAATATTCAGAAATCAAAGGCATTTTTGTACATCAACAATGAACTATCAGAAAAAGAAACTAAGAAAACAATCCCATTTACTATTGCAACAAAAAAATAAAAATAAAGTACCTAGGAATAAATTTAACCAAGGAGATAAAAGAACTATACTTGGAAAACTATACAACACTAAAGAAAAAAATTAAGGAAGATACAAATAAATAGAAGTATATACCCTGTGCATGGATTGGCAGAATTAACATCATTAAAATGTCCGTACTACCCAAAGAAATCTACAGATTCAACTCAATTCCTATTAAAATACCAATGGCATATTTCACAAATCTAAAAGAAATACTCCAAAAATTTATATGGAACCAAAAAAAAACCCCAAATAGTCTCAGCAATCTTGAGAAAGAAGAACAAAGTTGGAGGGACCATAATACATAATATCAAACTATACTACAAGGCCATTGTAATCAAAACAGTCTGGTATTGGCATAACAACAGACACATCAATGGAAGAGAATACAGAGCCCAGAAATAAATTCATGTCCTTATGGTCAATTAATATTTGACAAAGGGGCACAAGCATACAATGGAGTAAAGACAGTCTCTTCAACAAATAGTGTTGGGAGAACTGGGCTGGTAGGTACATGCCAAAAAAAAAAAGAAAGAAAAAAGAAACTAATCACCAACTTACACCATACATTAAATAAACTCGAAATGGATAAAAAGTAAATATAAGTTGTGACACCATAAAAATGCTAGTAGAAAACACAGGCAGTAAAATTTCAGATATTTCATGTACCAATATTTTTACCAACATGTCTGCTAGGCCAATGGAAAAAAATAAACAAATGGGACTACATCAAATTAAAAAGCTTCTGCACAGCTAAAAAAAAAAAAAAAAACAAATAAAAACAAAAACAATCAGCCAAATTAAAAGGGAACCCCCTGAATGGCGCAACATATTTGCCAATGCTACATCAGATAAGAGTTTAATCACCACAATATATAAAGAATTCGTACAACTCAACACCAGGAAGACATACAATTTAATTTTTTTAAATGGGCAAAGGACCTGAATAGACACTTCTCCAACAAAAAGAAATACAGATGGTCAATAGACATATGAAAAAATGCTCAACATCACTAGCGATCAGAGAGATGCAAATTAAAACCACAATGAGATACCACCTCACACCTGCCAAAATGACTATTATTAATAAATTAACAAAAAACAAGTGCTGACAAGGGTGTAGAGAAAAGGCAGCCCTAGTGCACTGTTGGTGGGAATGCAGACTGCTGCAGCCACTGTGGAAAACAGTATGAAATTTCCTCAAAAAATTAAAAATGGAACTGTCTTTTCACCCATTCCATTGCTGGTAGTATACTCTAAGAATACTGAAACACCAATTCAAAAGAATTTATGCACCCAGTGATCATAGCAGCACTATTTACAGTAGCCAAGATCTGAAAACAGCCTAAGTGCCCATCGGTAGATGTGTGAATTAAAAAACTGCAGTATATTTACATGATGGTATACTACACAGCAGGGGGTGGGGGGAGGAATTCCTACCTTTTGTGACAGTATGGATGGATTAAACCCTGGATTAGACTATTATGCTAAGTGAAATAAACCAGTTGGTGAAAGACAAATACCATATGATCTCACTTAAAAGAGGAATCTAAAGAAAAAATAAACTAATGAGCAAAAAAGAACCAGAGGCACAGAATCATGGAATAGACTGACAGCTGTACAAGGGGAGGAGGGACGGAGGACTGATTGAAAGAATGGTGCGGTGAGTGGAGGGGAGTGAAGGGGGGGGAATCGGAACAACTGCAATAGCACAAATAAAACATTAAAAAATAAAAATTAAAAAACAGAAATTTGTTGTGATATATACTCAATAACTAAACAATAGAAGACATTACCAGAAGAAAAGAAAGCATTATCTAATTTTCCTTAAGGACTATGGAAAGTGCACTTACTTGTTTTATTAAAATTGGCTTTCCAAGATGAGAAATGAGAAAAATAATCATATACTTTATGCCTTTCTTATACAGACTGTATTTCAAGGTTACCAAATAGCTGATGAAGGAAAGTTGTTTTTTATAGAACTGCAGCTAAAAAGCACTTTAAGAATAATAATATTTAAAAGTCATGATTTCCATACCTATCAGAATGGCTATAATTAAGCTGTTTCCAAAAGTACACTTGGATTTGTACTTTTCTGATGTGCTATGCATCAACAAAAAGTTATTTGTAAAACTAAGCTCTTTCTATTTCTTTTAAAAAGAGGCAACTATCCCCTGGCTGGCGTAGCTCAGTGGATTGAGCTCGGGCTGCGAACCAGGCATCGCAGGTTCGATTCCCAGTCAGGGCACATGCCTAGGTTGCAGGCCATGTACCCCAACAACCGCACATTGATGTTTCTCTCTCTCTCTCCCTTCCCTCTCTAAAAATAAATAAATAAAATCTTTAAAAAAATAAAATAAAAATAAAAAGAGGCAACTAAACAAAAGAAAACAATACAAAACTTAGCAAATATTGTAAAGGACAGTGAAGGTCAGAAACTTGTTTATACAACTGATACTCACTGAAGGACACTAAAAAAAATATTCAGAAGTCAGAGGTACCAGAAGCAGGTCACCTTCCCAGAACAAGCCTAAACTTGTCTAAGATGGCACGAAGTCCTGCATACGCAGCTCCTCCCTGCCTCTCGGATGGTTTTGTTACCACCACAAACTACCTTTAGAATAGCACTCCGGCAGCAATGACAGCCTGTAGTTTCCCACACACACCATGCTGTTTCCAGGTCTCTGCCACATTTTCCTACCCGCAGTTTTTCTCCAGACCTCCTCTGCCCCTCATCTCTTCAGCTGACCACACAGGCATCCTTCAAAACTCAGCCTGGGACCATCTGCTTCAGGACACCTTTGCTCCTCCTTGTCCTCACCCCCACCCCTGTCTCAATCAACTTGAAGGCCCCCATTTGCCCACAGCACCTGATCATGCCATACATAGTAAAGCCATCTGTTTAAGGAGGATCGCTTGGAAGTTCCTTGAGGGAAAGAGAGCTGTGTGGTTTATTTTTGTACACACAGTAACATGTGTAGCATGAAGCCCAGCCAAGCCCCTGTCAAGGCCTGGAGAATTAAAGAGTAGCTGAAGGGCAGAGCAAAACCCAAATTCCTCCCTTTCCTAAGGACACACTGACACATCTGTCCTGCACTACAGGATCGATGAGCTTTAATAGGGCCCATGAAATGTTTGGGGGTGGTGGTGGCGGGGTACTTATTGCTCTAGAATATAAAAATTAACATTTAACTAAATATCTACACATATGACATTCTAATAGCAACTCAACTCTAGTCATAATTATATATATTAGATTTACTTTAGGATATGGGTACATTTTATATGATTTAGGGTAGGGATTTGAAAAGTAACAGTGCCTAGGGCTTAAGGTCTTTAAACCTCCCTACCTAAAAAATGTGTTCTGGCTGATACCTTACCCAGCTGGTTTGGGGTAATGAAGGAAAAGTCATATCCAAAGCAAAGCGAAACTCAGAAACAAAGAAAACCATGAATGAACCCCTTTGCATGGACTTCTTGGGTCCGTAACAGGTGTCTACTGCATCCTCAGAGGCAAGAAGGCCCCTGACCCAGAACCCTCCCCTCCTGGACCAGAATCCCCTGGTCGTTACAGGCCAGCAGGAGCTGGTGTTTATGTCCTAGGCGCCAACAGCATGAAGAGGGAAGGTGGAAATTCAGCATGGGATGATCAGGGAAAGCCAAGACAAGCGTCATGGCAGATTGCCCAGCAGCCCGGCTGCTCCCATTCCCAAACTGGCTCTTCTCCCCACAGCAAAGTTCAAGCTGAGGAGCTGGCTGTAAACCAGCTGAGGCAGACTCTGGAGGTGAAAAACAAAAAACATGCATACTCACGAAATCCTTCATTGCTGACTTTAAATTGATCTCTATCAGCTAAAAAAAGAAAAACAAAAGGCCCACCAGTTCTGGTTATTCAAAGGATATACTTTATATAAAGTAGTCCCCCAACACTGAATTAATGAATACTGACTATGGCTTCTGGGGATATACAGGCCTAGGTTCTCACTGCACTGTCAACATACCCTCGCTTTACGTGTGTTTCTGACTAAAGGCATCTTATTTAACGTGTATTGTTGGTTCATTAACATTGAACTCACAGCCAAAAGCATTATAAGTTAAGCCTTAACAAAGCTTACCCAATACACATTTTCTTCGTCAAGGTACACACATCCTTCTTGGACTTAGAAACATTAGACAGCGCCCTGGCTGGTGTAGCTCAGTGGATTGAGTGCGGGCTGCGAACCAGGCATCGCAGGTTCGATTCCCAGTCAGGGCACATGCCTAGGTTGCAGGCCATGCCCCTCAGCAACCGTACATTGATGTCTGTCTCTGTCTCTCTCTCTCTCTCTCTTTCTCTCTCTCTCTCTCTCTCTCCCCCCCTCCCTTCCCTCTCTAAAAAATAAAATCTTAAAAAAAAAAAAAGAAACATTAGACAGCATGTCAGCACTTCAGCACAGTGCTTGGGGTCATTCTAAAACAGCCAAAGTACCCCCCGCCAAAAAAGCATCAAAACACGAAAAGCATGACACTAAACAGAGCACAGTCCAGACACTTGTTTAGTGTGAGAGCTGGAAGAAGCCAGCAAGTTGCCTCGTTTGAACTCAGCTGGAAAAGTGAACTTCACTGATTCATGTTTTTCACCCCTCTGCACATGTCCAGGAATGACTGAGAAAGTGCCCTAAGTATTACTTTTGGGATTACAAATAAATGTTAGTGAGTAGGCAAATTCATACAGAATCTGTAAATAATGAGGATTGACTGTATTACCAAAAAGAAACAAAAAAGTATGTGCACCTTCCAGTAGTTAAGAAAGTATGCTCTTGACCTCTTTGTAAGAGAATGGAATCTAAAGTGAACCAATTATTAGCAGCTTTAAGCATAGAAAAGCACTCAATAGTTGGGCAGTTAACACAGGGAAGATTTTATACCCACCCCCCAACCCAACAGAAGCATGCAAGGCTGACCTTCCTTCCTGCAAGAGGCAGATTTCCAAGAAGTGGTATACATGACTTATTTTTAAGGCTCCTAGAGTGAATCATTTTAACTAAAATGTTTTATAAAGTTGTATATCTACTCCCTAAATTTAAGGATATCAAGTTTGCTTTAAAGTCTGTCTTACCCATATAAATAGAATACAACTTTACAAAAAGTAATGTTCTAACCGCATATAAATATATATATATATATATTAGACAAAATGTTTAATTTTCCTCTAGGTTTAGAAACTAATTACAAGGCAGATTCCATTCATCTTTCTTTTGAAACAATTCAAAAAACAGAAGCTAAAAAATACAGTGTATTGTTCTTTAATGTAAGGAAACAAAACACAGACAGGTGGTCGGATATAAAAGTGAGCACAGGAAGAGTTCTGCTGAGCCAGAAACCACTGGACGTGCAAGTGGTTCTGAGACTGCACCTTAATGATCTCAAGTAAATCATCCCCTATGTACTACAAAATAACACCCAAGTACGTCATTTTACCAGAAATAAAAAGATGTTTAAGCCAGAGGAAGAGAGGGAAAAAAATCTACATGCCATTTATTACTCTTCTTAAAAATAACAAGCACCTAGCAGACTGCTAAGTGAATAATAAACATCCCCCTTTTAAAGAGAACTTACCTTTGTCAAATAAATACTTTTTTATATAAAATTTCAATTTAACTGCAGCTCTTAAGAATGACAAATTATAACCAAGTCACCTTTAAGACTACAAATAACTAAAAGTGCAATGTTTCTTTCATTTTAATCTATTCTGGCCTACTTCAAAAGCATAAATTTTTTTAAACAGATACATGGAATTAAAAAGTATTTTAAAACTCTATCTCAGTAACAATAAAATACCAAAAGCTGATCATTACCAAAAAATGAAAAGTTAACAGGAAATTGAGTTAACCTTTCTCAAAAGCATAATTATAAAAATATGAAACTAAGTATATATTTGTAGCCTAGGACCATGTGAGGATAAAACAAACATTTGAAAACTTCTTGGCCTTTTCTTCCCCCAAGTGTTCAGTTGTATAATTCAATTCAAAGCATTATTATATTAGAAAATTCCATTTATTCGTCTTTCACTAACACAAACTTCCTGAGATAGACATTTTCAATGTATTAACTTATTAATGATTTTATAGTCTTTAACCTCAACCATTTCTGAGATGGGTTAAAAAATAAAGCCTTCCATGTCAGCTGATTTCTCAAAAGAAATGTTGCAATCTAAAAGAGACTGGCAAGAAATACTCAAAGTCATGAAAAGCAGGGACCTACAGCCAAGACTGCTCCAGCCAGCAAAGATACCATTTAGAATCCAAGGGCAGATAAAGAAAGCACTTCCCAGACAAGAAAACTAAAGGAGTTCATCATCACCAAACCATCATTATATAAAATGTTAAAGGATCTTACTAAAAAGAAAGAGTAAAACCAAAACTATGAACAATAAAATGGCAATAAATACATAGCTATCAACAGTTGAATCTAAAAAACAACCTAAGCAAACAAGAACAGAGACATAATCATGGATATGGAGACCGTTTTTTTTTTAATTCTTTTTTTTAATTCTTTATTTTATTGATTATGCTATTACAGTTGTCCCATTTTCCCCCTTCACTCCCCTCCACCC
>PVIA01009403.1:0-61465 GCA_004024845.1 Tonatia bakeri | reverse complement strand
ATCATTTCTTCTGTTTGGTTAAATAATTTAAAAATATGGATAGATTGAAATATCTGTAGGTGGGGAATAAATAATTCTAATCTTGAATTTTATTTTAGAGTTTAGAAAGCATAGCTTCTATTTCATATAAATTTTAAGTCATATTTTATTGACATGAGACATCTTAAAACTTCTCTGTATGTTATTTTTGGTCTTTGCTTATTTGTGTTCTCTAGTTATTGCTTCTCTGTCCAATCTTCCCCTATGCCTTCTTTTTTTTTTAAATTTTGTTATTCAAGTACAGTTTTCTGTCTTTTACTCCCATCCCAGCCCACCAACCCATCCCTCTCCACCTCCCTCCCATTTCCACACCCCTAGTTTTTGTCCTTGTGTCCTTTATACTTATTCCTGTAAATCCTTCCCCTTTTCCCCTGAAATTCCCTCCCCTCTCCCCTCTGGTCACTGTCAGCCTGTTCTCTATTTCAATGTTTTTGGTTATATTTTGCTTGTTTGTCTGTTTTGTTGATTAGGTTCCTGTTAAAGGTATGATCATATGGTAATTGTCTTTTACTGCCTGGCTTATTTCACTTAGCATAATACTTTCCAGTTCCATCCATGCTGTTGCAAAGGTAGGAGCTCCTTCTTTCTTTCGGCTGTATAGAATTCCATTGTGTAAATGTACCATAGTTTTTTGATCCATTCATTTACTGATGGGCACCTAGGTTGCTTTCAACACTTGGCTATTTTAAAATGTGCTGCTATGAACATTGGGGTGCACAGGTTCTTTTGGGTTGGTGTTTCAGGGTTCTTAGGATATAATCCTAGCAATGGAATTACTGGGTCAAAAGGTAGATCCATTTTTAGTTTTCTGAGAAAATTCCATACTCTTTTACACAGTGGTTGTACGAATCTGCAATCTCACCAACAGTGCATTAGGGTCCCCTTTTCTCCGCAACCTCTGCAACACTTGCTGTTTGTTGCTTTGTTTATGATGGCCATTCTGACCAGTGTGAAGTGGTATCTCATTGTGGTTTTAATTTGCATCTCTCTGATGGCTAGGGATATTGAGCATCTCTTCATGTGTCTCTGGATCCTCTGTGTGTCCTCCTTGGAGAAGTGTCTGTTGAAGTCCTTTGCCCATTTTTTAATTGGGTTGCTTGTCTTCTTAAAGTGGAGTCCTGTAAGTTCTTTATATACTTTGGAGATCAAACCCTTGTCTGAGATATCATTGGCAAATATGTTTTCCCATACCGTTGGTTCTCTTTTTATTTTAATACTGTTTTCTTTAGCCTTAGAAACAAACAAATGAACTCACAGCAACCCAAAACTTATGGGACACAGGGAAAGCAGTCCTTATGCCTTCTTTAGAGACCACTCCTACTGAGGCCTATTGGGCTTCTGATAAAAAGTTATTTTCTATGTCTTAATTTACCACTTGAACTACCCTGTAAGCATTCAAGCCTCTACTCTCTCTGAAACTTCTCCCAAAGGAAATACTCTCTCCTTGTGAAATGCATTCCTAGATCTTTGTATCTTGTATGTGTCTTTAATTGTGTCATGTAGGAAGGTAATTAACTATTTTATACAGCTGATTTCATCAGCATAACATCAAATCCATAACATAGTCTTTAGTATATTTTACAGAGATAGATACCCCTGTAAGTAATGGCACATGTATTTGTCTAAAGGAAAACTATGGTGAAATTAGGGACAGAGTAATGCCTCCTGTGGAACTATTTGCTTGAAGTTTTGAATGTCCTGTAAGAAAAAGGGACACTCACTATTCTATGAAATGCAATGATCTCATTTCTGTACTGTCAGAGTCTGTTCATGTCCTCAGTTTACATGGCTGCCATTATATTTTAAACCTGGTTTAATTCCCATACTGTTCTCAACGACTATATTTGTAATTAGAACCTGTTTTTTATCCAAAATAAAAATAAGTCAGCCTAGATGGAATATATCAAAGAAAAAAGGTCAAGCTAGGTCCAAATGGTGAAATGGGTTTGGGGGAGAGTGGCAGCCATTGAACTTTGAGTGCGGGTGTTTGATGACACATCACAGGATTCATTCCTGTTCTTGTGTGTGTGAGTGTATGCACGTTTACTTACATTTTAACAACAATGTGAATGGGTCTTCTATAGTGTATTATATTCAAATTGTTGGTTAAAGTTCTCTCAAATTTATATGTGTTTTCCTTTAAAGCATTTACTTTGCATGTAGTACAGCTTTAATATTAACTCGTCACCTTATTGTCATGAGTTAATAGTTTCTGTCTATTTTGATAGGTGACAAGACATTAAATGTTACCCAGATGGTACATAACGAAGTACTAGGTAAAGTGTTGTATGTCAGGAATGTTCAGGTCACCTAAGAATGGACTTTAGAGTGATAGTTGCAGCACCTAACACTCCTAGTGCTTGCTTTGTGCCAAGCATGATCTAAGCGTTAACTAATTTATTGCTCAGAATAGAACGTCCTGAGGTGCTCTTATAGCTCCATTTTCATGTGAGGAAATGGAGGCACAGAGGTGCCTTTTCCAAGATTGCAGGAGTAAATGAGGGAACCAGGGAGAATGAATGTTTCTATGATGTATGTTTCCCAGAATCCTGAGCATAATTATGTGATTCTAAAATGTGTAGTATTCTTTTTTGCTCTAAAATGTTACTAGCAGATGCCATAAATAGCATGGGATCTCTACAGAGCGACTGAATGAGATATGGTCTTGGGTAAAACAAATTTGAATAAAGAAAGGTATGTAGAAACTGGAATGAACTTACAAGTGCTACCTGACCAAATTTATGTTGAAAAGACCTAGTTGGCAATTAAAAACTTTGGTCCTTGAATAGATGAGTTAATATGTATTTTCTTGTAGCACATCCATCTAGAGAATGTAGCTCTCTAGAGTTCTGAGCATATTTAAGTATATAATTTTAGACTTCCCAATATCAATGAGTGTACTACTGAATTACTAGTTAATTCTGCTTGAATGTTGTGCCTTAAATTTGCAATTCATGTAACTTATATTGTGAATTATTTATTTAATGGAAGAATTACTAACCTATGATATATGACTATAAACTGTATTTTTTAAGAAACAATGTTTTACCACTACCTCATTTCATTACTGCCCAGATTATTTCTCTTCAGAGTATTTTTAAAGATACTAAAGATTTTATAAGTAATTACATTTTAATCTCTAGACTGAGTTTATAAAACTAAGAGGCAAATTGTGATTTTCCGTTAACTAAGACTACACAATAGCTTATATATTTGCATAAGTCATGATTTTTGAACTATTATTTACAGTTAGTAAAATTAATCTTTTTACTTATATACTCAATATTTATATACTTTTTATTTATATACTCTATATTATTTTTGGTAACTCTATAGACTCATGAAAAAGTCTGCTACAGTGAAGATAGAACATTTTTTAATCTTCCCATGGAGTTCTTTCTAGTCTTTCTGCAGTCAGTTCCCCTCTTCCACTTCCCGCCTTCGACAATGCTGATCTAATCTCTATCGCTGAGTTGCCTTTCCAACAGTGCCATCCAAATGGCAGCATGCATTAGGTAGCCTTTTGTGTCTGTCTACTTTCATTTAACATAATGCTTTTGCGATTCTTTCACACATAAGTAGTTTTCTCCTTCTCATATCTGAGTAGAGTTTTATTGTATAGAATCTAACTTAATTTTGATAACTAAATTATTCTTGTTTTTTCCTTCCCCTTGATTTCTTTACTGCCTTCTATTTTCTCTGTTTTGTGTCATACCTCTTTCACAAATGATCTCAAATTGTTTTCATTGTGAAGCATAGATGGTTGGATGATAAAGGGATAACTTAACCTTAATGTAAAATTGACCTTGTAACAAGCATTTTTAACACAATAAATAAAAACACAGGGGAGTAGTTTATTATATGACCTTGGGCATGTTACTTGACATTTCTCTGCCTCACTTTCTCATGTGGGAAAGAAGGATAACAATTCTGCCTACTTATATGAGACTTCTTGTAGTTTTTCTCAATATCCTTTGTCTTCATCTCCCTTTTTGATAGACCGCGCCCCACATTTTAGTCAGTTAAATGGTCCCCATAATGCAGACTGTATTTCTCAGCCTTGCTGCTACATTTGTCCATGTGGTTATTTTATGACCATCGATGCACAGAAACTTCTGGAAGCTTGGTCTTTGGCATCATACCATTACTGGTCCACCTACCAAGATATTTACTCAATAAAGAAATAAATACCCACATTGTAAAAGCTTGTTATTTTCTCTTTTTGCCCCTGCTGACTGTCTCACTCATATGACAGATACCTCATTAGGGTTGTGACTGTTGAGGGAATCATCCATATAAAGTATAGAAGAGGGGTTGAAAGATGATGAGAACTTAATAAACGTCAGCTGTTGTTACCAATGAAAGTATTTTTAAAATATAGAACACTTTAATATTCTTTTTAATTTCCAGATATTTTGAACATTGTAGCCAATATAATGGCATGAGGGTATTTTTAGAATTAGCTTTACATAGAGGGAATAATTTAAGTGGTCCTTTTAGTATATGTGATGTGGCTGATGAGGGTATGAGTTTGGTTTACCTGTTTATGGACTGAAACAAAATAAATTAGTTCTAATTTATTAGTTCTAATTAGTGTAACATATCATTTGCACATTATTTTGGCAAAGAATCTAACATCTTTCAACCTCAGTTTCCTGATCAATAAACCTGATCCTGAAGTGTTTTTGTTAGAATTATATAAATATAAAATATTAATATAATATAATATACATATACATGTACAGTAGACTATCAGTAATAACAGTTAATTTTGTTGCTGTGAGTTAATTTATCTGAATTTTTTAAATGATAGTTAACTAGGGAAATTTTATACCACTCCAAAATAAAGAGAATTATCTGAGCAGCACTAGGTAGAGGCAACGATGACAATCACAGTGCAGAAATATGATATGGATGCTGCTTTTATTCTTCCAAAATTATATTTCAGCTAAATTCTCACTTGGAAAGATGATTGTGTGTTTTCATTTTATTTTATAGAAGTTTTAGTGAAAGAAGCAAAAATAAATTGTGAACAGGAGAATTTTTAGCTTGTTTGTCTTTGTTTTACATTTAAGCATAGCAGGAATTGATCATTTTAACAATTACATTGGTAAATATTTCAGAACATCTGGTTAAGCGTGTAATTCTATGACTTTAGAGATTTTTTAAATAGTTTTTAACTTAGCTTTCTTTTCTTCTTTAGTGTACATAGTAGTGTCAAAATATTATTTTAAAATAAGAGAAAAATGTTTATTTTGTTTCTAAAAAATCCCTAAATTATTTCCCAAAATTTCTTCTAGATACTCTGGGCATTATCCAAAATAACAGATTCTGTGCTACATGAAGAAATACTAAATTATTTTAAGAATAAATCCTGTATGTGATTACCAGCATCTTGAAAAGACTTCAGATATATTCATAAACACAGTTTCTTGACATTTTAAAGCTTACAACCCCCATTCCTGTGTCCTATTACAAAGTGCTGCTGATACCCAAATGTTTCCATATTTTTTATCCTGCATTATATTTGTTTGTTTTAGGGTAATTACTATGGTTACTTGATAGTATTTTATTTAATTTTGTACATCTTCCAGGTAATCACCAAGTCCCAGCCCCAGTGTACACAGCCCTTGGATTTTAAATATAATTTTGGGGTGAGGTATCTGAATAGTGTTTTCTCTCCACAATCAAATTTTAAATTCATAAATGAAGTAAAAATATTGCCAAAAGCACCAATAAGTTATTTCAATTTTGAAAGGAAAGAAAAAGGAGATAAAGAGGGAGGGAGGGAGAGAGAGAGGAACGGAGGGAGGGAGGGAGGGAGGGAGGAAGGCAGGGAGGAAAAGTCTCTGAAGAATGGATAATATTTACCAGCAGAGGGGTCAATAGAGGAGAGAATGGGAGACTGAAGAATATCTCTGAAAACAGCCAAAGCTATTTTTGCTGAACATTCCTTCTGAATAAGAAACAAAACCTGGCCTATATTATAATAGGAGGAATTTGAATTTTATTAAAGGGAAAACAATACTAGAAAAAGGTTTTCATCTTTGGAATCCAATTCCATGGAACTCTTGAGAAATAAGGTAGATATCTCCCTGCTTAGGAAGATTTAGGCTCTCATCCTTCCTAGAATCTGTAAGTGTAGACTTACAGATCCCTGCTGTGCCATTTTGATCTTGTGATTGTGAAATCCGTATTAACATTGCCTTCAGGCTAAGGTTACTTCTCTCTACTGGAATCCACAGAAAGTAGTTATGTCCCTGTTGCTGATCTGTTCTTTCCAAAGCATTTGTTTCCATGATCTGAGAAGCAAGGTTCACATTCAGAAAGTGGTGAGGAATAAAGAGCACCAGATTCAATGTCTCAAGTCATCTTATGTAAAACTTACCCAGTTTGAGAGCACATATCATTTGAATACTACAGAAGTCATTTTTCTCTAAGCAGTATTACTTTCTTCCTATTGAAATTAATGTTACTGGTCTTTATATAAGGCTTTATATCATTATATGGGGAGGAATTATATTGCTTATGTAACAAACTCTTTAATTTTTTCTAAATCACAACCTTCACAACACCTTGATTTCATCCCACTGATACTGCTGATTGAGGTTCTGGCCTCCAGAACTGTGAAAGAATAAATTTCTGTTGAACTAAACCACAAAAGTTTTAGTGATTTGTTAAACATCCATACAGAACTAATGCAGAGTGTTTATACGGTAACATCACAGGCAATTACGTGAATGGGGTTTACTTAATGAGACATTCCACAAATCTTCACTTCCTTTCAGAACATATATCTGCCTATTAAAAAACAAAAACAAAACCAGATCACTCAACCTAAGGGTCATCATTACTGTTGATATTTTTTTCACAAAGCCTACCTTTAGCAAGAAACTGTTTTTTTTCTTCTCAATCAACAAATTTTCAGTAATAGTGAAAGAGGTATTACAGACCTCACCACATAAAATAATGGTCTAAATTGTTTATCAGTCTTAATCTAGCATTCATTTTGTCACCCACTAAATAATTTATAACAGGTCAACAAACAACTGTGATTAGCTAACTGGCCAATACCGTGGGCACCATGGACACAGTTCAATGTATCTTGGTTGACATGCACTTTGATATTTATGCTAGAACCATTTAGGAAAAAAGTATTTAAGTAGTCTAAATGAAGTAGAGTAGAGTAGAAAAGAAAAATAAGCAAATAGTTATAGAACAATATAATCAGTGCTATTGCATTTGTACATGAAAAATGCCATGGGAGTACTGAGAAAGCTGCTATGGGCCTGGGGAAATCACAAAAGGATTCTAAGAGGAAGAAGGCCCATTGGGGGTGGATCTGGAGGGGTAAGTAAGCAAGGCTCAGATCAGATCACATTGAGTATATCCTGATGGGCAGAGAGAGAGTACCATAGACAGGTTTTGTGGGGAATTGTTTTCAATTCTTATAAAATTAGATCTTAGAGTGTATGGCAGGAATGCAAGGAAGGATTAGAAGTTGCATATTGTCTTGTGTTTTTTTTCATTGTGCTCAATTACCTTTATGATTCCATCTTCAATGTTTAAGTGCATAAAATAGCATTTAGTTCTTTAATAAACCTTTAAGTTCTATGTTCTTATTAGTGGCTATTGTGGGAGTCATTATTACTTAAAACTATCTCTATTGTTTGCATCAAAGTCATATAACATTTGTTTGTAAGAATGAAAAATAAAAAGATAACTTTTTTGTTTTTGAGACTATAGATTTTCTGATATTAAGAAACTTGTGAAAGGGTAGATTAGATAAAAATTACATTCTAATTTACTCCTGGTTTTTATTCCTTTGCTTTTTGTGTCAATTACCCAAAAGAGTGAAACATCTCCTCTAACCTCCAAATGAGCTTAGCTAGTAGAAAATAGTCTCATAAATCTTCAACATTATGTTATCAATAATCTGAGATCTAAGACTTAAAATTGCCAGCACCCAAAGAATTGAGAGGACAGCTAATATCCAGATGGTCCAATATCATTTTGGACATTTTCTCCAACATGGATCTTCACTCAACTCAGCTTTATCAACTAAATAAAAGGGTCTTACACCCTGTTATTGCCTTTTTCTATTTTCAATGATGAAATTGAGCTGGCTTATTACTAGATCAACATGTATTTGGTGCCTACTTGATGGCAAGGCTGCTGGTCAAAAAAACTTCATGTCCTTTGTATTACTTGGCAGTCTCCATACTTTGCTTCAGGACTCATAATTCTTACTCTGTGCTCTGGACCGCATACACCCAGAGTGATTTTCCTAAGTTGTGATCTGAACGTAATATTAATTTTTCTAACCTGTTAGTAGCTTTTTAATTATACTCACAATTAAACTCTTTAACATAATTGTCATTTTTCTTCAGGTTCTGACATCCTCTTTCTTTTCCCTTGGTCCATGTTGTGATCCTCTTCAGAGTTGAATGTTATCCTCTGTGCCTCTCAATATTCTCTTTTGCCTCTAGGCCTTTGTGCATGTCCTGCCATTCCTTTAACACAGAAGACTCTCGCTCCCATTCCCTCATGTTTTACCACACTCCTACTCGTTCCTAGAGTCTCAGTTTATGTTGCAATTTTCTAGGAAGAAGTTTTTCATTTCACACTTGCCTAGGGAGATACCCTGCTATCTATTCTTGGACTTCCCTATAATTGCTGCTTCTGAAATATTTTTTAGGAGTCACTTCTTTGCTTATCTTTATTCCTCACTGACTTTTGTGAGGGCATCATTCATATTTGTTCTGTTGCTTTTTGTAGAAGATTGCAAAACATGCTAAAATTTCTCCCATGAAAACCCAGAGAAAGAACTCATGGACATGGACAACAGTGTGGTGATTTCTGGGGGGAGGTAGGTGGGGTGTATGAGGAGACTAAATGGTAATGGAAAAAATACAATAAAATTAAATTTAAAAAATAAAATCTTTCTCAAAGTAATATTATACCTCCTTATTTTAAGAGGTGAAATCTATTTTTCCACCCCATTGAATCTGGGTTGGATTTATGACTTGGTTTAACTTATGCTGTGGAGATTATAGCTATAAACTTTAAAAGCTTTTACAGAATCCAATTCCAACTTTTTCTAACCTGATACCCCCATGTATAGAACCTGGGGCTAGCTTCCTAGAGGATGAAAGACTCATTGAGAGAGAGACTCAGACAGTACAAATACCACACATGTGTGAATGAGACCACCTAAGACTGACTCTCCACCCATAATCTAGCTGCCAGATTATTGCTGCAGCTTGAATGACCCTGGGCAGGACAGTTAAAATTGCTGAAGAACAGAATGAGTAAGTACAATTATTGGTATTTTAAGCCACTAAAGTGTTCGGTTATTTTGCATTAAAAGGTAACTGATATAATTGTATTCACAGTACCTGTCATGATTCTCTAGCACAGAGTGGTATAAAAGTTAATCATACTTATAAATCATACTCTGCATTGTCAATGGCATTGAACTTATTGAAGTATATGTTTTTCAAAATTAGCTGTACTGTTCTTAAACTTGTGGATCACAGTTTACTTGTATATTTACTTATATTTCTCTATATATTATATAAAATGTTAAAATATGTGTGAAAGAACTAAGTATTTCCTATAAAAATAAATTGAATGATCTCCTACCCTTTATAACAGCATGGATGGACCTGGAGAACATTATGCTAAGAGAAATAAGCCAGGTGGTGAAAGAAAAATACCATGTGATCTCACCCCTAAGTGGAACCTAATGCACAGAACAAACAAACGAGCAAAATATTACCAGAGAAACAGAAATAAACAAACTGACAGTGACCAGAGGGGTGTGTGGAGGGGGATAATGGGAGAAAGAAGGGGAAGGGTCAAGACAAGGAACATGTAAAAAGGACGGATGGACAAAGACAATGGGGGCACAGGGATAGAATATGAGGTGGGTGGTGGATAGGGCAGGGAAGAGTAAAAGGGGTGAAATGGGGACAACTGTAATTGAACAATAATAAAATAAATAAATAATAAAACTAAAGATAATAATAATAAGACAAATAATATAATTGAAAATATAATAATAATGCAATAGTAAAAAAAAGAAAAGAAAATTTAAAAGAAAGTAAAATGTTTTAAAGATGCTATAAATTATGTGTAGGCATGGTAACTACAAAGGATTGGGGGAAAATCACAAATATTTTAAATACTACATTTTCATTGTTTTACAAGCAATTTCTCATTCCTTTTTAAAAAAATTATTTTATCATTGTTCATTACAGTTGTCTGCATTTACCCCGCATGCTCCCCCTGACCCCAGCCATCCCCACCTTGCTTCCACCCTCCTTGGTTTTGTCCATGTGTCCTTTCTAGTTGTTCCTGAAAATCTTCCCCCCTTTCCCCCATTATCCCCTCCCACATCACCTCTGGTCACTGTCCTTTTTGAACCAGAACCCTTAGAGAATGTATTATGAGTGGTGTTTATACAAGAAGAACATCTCAAAAGTCTGGTTCAAAATGAAGTCTTGGCTTTACATCAAAAGTTTCTGATGTGAATGTAGATATATAAACTTTAAAATTAAGTCAAATGTTTAAATATGCCAGTGTCATGCTTTTATGAGTTCTACTTTAATAATTTTTTTCAGTTAATCAATCATTTATAATCCCTATCATATCATCTGACATTTGGCTTCCACGTACATATTCATAAAATGAATAAATATAAATAGAGAGGATAGAGGATATAAGGTTGAATAGAATTCTGGTTGGGACAAGCTGCATAAATGAAGAAACTTCAGCAGAAAATGCCATGAGATTCCAAAATAATGTTAAATAATGTTAGACAGCAGAAACATGGAAGATGATTAGAAGTAGAGGCATGAAGTATTTTCAGGAGGATGTACCAGAGCTCTAATGTACAGATCTCACTATGTCAAACTAAGAAGTTTAAAAATGACTCCCTACAAAAGGAAAGACTTTACTGATTTTTGAAAAGAAAACTAAATTGACCCTACTACATTTTAGGGAGATAATTCTAGCCATATTGTAAAACACAAACAGTAAAGCCAGGAGAGACCAGTGGGAGACATTTGCCATAATACAAGTGAGAGACGATAAAAACACTTACAAATAACTGTTTTCATAGATATGGTAGAAGGACCCATGAAAATGGAGGCACATTTTTCTAAAGCAGAAGAGCTCTGCTGCCCCTGACCGTGTATTCTTACTCCCAGAGCATAGGGGGAGACAAGCTTCAGTACTTGAGGGCAGTATAACAGCTGCCTTTACTGTATCTTTTGGAAAACTGATGATAATGACTATGCAGAATTAGAGACTTATTGCCAGTTAAAACTGGAGATTTGAAGGGTCAAGGCCAAGACACTCAATTCATGCTTTGTTAGGAATTGTTTGTGCAAATGCCTAATTGAGGATATTTTAGAAGTTCCAATAGAACATAAAATCAACATACTAAAGATATTCAGGCAATGATCAGAAAATTAAGTAGTGTTGATTAAATCTGAATCTTTTATAAATGACAGAAACTGAAAACACAATTATATTGCTTGATTGAAGGGAGAATGATAGAAAGATGTGGGGGAGCTTTGTCCACCAAGCCCCCCATCTGCCACAGATGAGAATAAGTCTACCAAGACATGATCTGCTTGGGGAGGAAAGGTAGCCAATCTCTTGAAGGAAAAGGACCAAGAGCCTTTTCCTCAATGGCTTTTATTGGGTTCGTTTACACAGAAATTCAGGTAAAGCTCATTACTCATTGCCCAGAAGTAAGGATCAAATAACAAGGATTTCTGAGGGCCTATTTTGAGTCAGGGTCAGATAGCTAAAGAGCTGTAAAAACTAAGGAACAAATTTACTTCTTCTTTGGACCCTTATCATTCAATTGAGAGCATTCTAAACAAAGCAGGTTTCACAGGATTTTACATATTCTTTCTTTGGCCTGATCACCTGGGGAACCCGCCCTTTCCAGCACAGGGCTGCACCACCCTCTGTCATTGTTTCAGGCTTAGGTGGAGTAAGGGAAGTAAGGCAGCCAAGAAATTAGGAGATTTCTTGCAGATGGAATGAGGACTAAGGCTTTGACAAAGCTAAGGGGTGAGGGTCTATCACCCCCTTTTGCTGTATCCCTCAAAGTCCTTCCTTGGGGGCCTCCCATGTAATCATACCTATCTTAGGTCGATCCCCCTTGGGGAATCTTACCCGTAATTGGGTAAGACCAAGCATTGCTTAACCAACCAAGCATTAGGGGCCAGGCAAGGTGATGTAAAAGGAGCAGAAGTGGTTCTCCTGCCAGGGAGATAAGCTTTTGTCTCCTTGCTGGCTTATGGTCCAAGGTTGTTCCCTCAGCCTTAGCCTTGGTGGGGGTTACAGCTTCTGATACCAGGCAGGGTGGTTCCCAACAGAAAGACTCATCTAGAGTGTGTGCATGTGTGTGTGTGTGTGTGTGTGTGTGTGTGTGTGTTTATACACACACACACACATATATGCATATATATAAACACACATTTTTGTATATACACACATACATATACACATACCCTATTCCACAGATGGTGCTATGCTGGATGCATTATTTTCCACCATAAAAGAGAAATAAAAAATTAGACAATCAAATTAAAAACAATTTTAAATAACAATTTACATATTATTAACAAAAAAATTTCTATAAATTAAATCAAACATATTTGAGTTTTTCTTTCACTGATAAAGCAAAATATTTTTTCTTTCCTGGTATGGGATGGGAGTATCAGGGTCATTACTTCTCTCAGAAACATTAATAAAAGAGATTCTTAAAAATAGCAAGAGGCCAGTAAGTTTTCTGGTTATGGAGTTATTTAACATGGATGTTAGAATCTTAGAGTTTTTTTGAGCAGTGGTATTTCTTAAATATCAAAATAATCTGAAAAGTCAAGCATCTGTATTGTGACAATAACCTGGGTAGTGTCATACAAATAATTTACACATTCAAGGATACAATTTTGTGTAGTGTGTTAAATATTCCACACTAAAGTGATTCTCAGTCCTGCATTTTTATAGCATTTAGCAGTACATAGCAATATAGATTTTATTTTTCTACCAATGTTATTTATGATCCAGAGCTTTTCTTGGCAAAGCTAGTCATTTTAGAAACCTTGCTGGAAATGATTCAGTGTTAATTTTGTTTAGGTGAGGAATTTTTAAAGATGATAAATACATTGTAATATAATAACATCATCCTTTCATCTATCATATTGTTAAATCAAATTGCAAGTGTTTCATTAATGTGATAAAATGATTTCTTTTTTTATTTTTCTTTTAGTCAGTTAAAAATGAATTTCAAATGAAAAAAAAAATGTGCCCAAGTAAACAAGATTGCAAAATGTTTACTCTATAGACAGATAAATTAAAAGCAAAAAAATTGATATGTATATACTTGAAGTCTCAAATCATGAGGAGAATTGTAATAATAAATATTTCACATATAGTTCAGCTGCAGGAGAAAATTGACTCTCAGGCTTAATTTACTTATGCTGAACTTTTCTGATGGTCTGGCTCTTCACTCCCAAATTCTCATCACTAACAAGGGCTATTCTTTATTTGCTGCACCTCTTGTCTTGCACCATTCTACATTTTCTGGTAGACAAATGACATGGTTATTACTACATTGAACACCTGAGCCATTAGTTGGGAGGAGTAGTGTGTAAATTGTTGACAAATAAATGGATCTGATAGAAATTCCTCTGGAAATTCTCCCTTTATGCTGCAACCATTTCATTACACACTAGTTGCCCCCCCGCCCCCTCCAGGGAACAGATGTGGCAGGTTTTATAATCAATTCTTGTATCGTATTATGAGAGAATATTATAATGTTTCATAGAAAACTGGTTTGGTCTTAACCCACATATGTATATTCCATGAGCAGCAAAAACAATGAAAGAAAATTCCCTGTTCTATAGTGGATTCTTCTTAATACATTAATTATAATCTGCACTGTACATAAAATGATAACTGACATTTAAAAAGCATGAGTTTTAGACTCAAATTAGCATGTCTTCTAAATGTTGCCTGGAACATATTAGCCATATAACCTTAGGCAAAGTATCAAGTCTCCCTAAGGTGTTTGTTGAACTCAGATAAAACCATTTCATAAGGCTTGTATGAAGATTAACTGAGATAATTAATACCAGTGAAGTGCCTAGACTATAGTTTACCACAAAGGAAGGGACATGAATTCTCTTTCTCCCATTTTCTTCAGGAGTCAGAAGACTCCTCACAGTACAAAATAAATTTTCCATTGTAACAGAAGATAATGCATTATTCCAAACTGGAAAATAACATTAAAATATTACTTCACATTTTTGTTTTCTTATTTTGGTCTGAATTATATCCTGAAAATTGAAAAGCATCTTGTGCACTCTTTTATTAAATGTAGAAAATTATAGTAAATCAGAGTTCACAAGCAGTTAGGCCCTAATACAGAAAACATTTAAATTTTACAAAGATTAACAGCGAGATCATTTTTAATGCTGTTCTAGTAATAATGTGATGAAAGAGCAGGTAGGATAAAAAGTGAAATCTTTTACCACTTTCAATCTGTTTGTATAGCATTAACCTCCTTGTGTTAGGAAATACAGCCTCTGCATTTATACATAGTCTTAAAGGTTATGAATGAAACATCTACTTTCACAATTACTGCTGTGGTTATAGACCTTTATCACATGCACTTTTAAGTCTCACTGCCCTTCAGGTATGATACCTAGAAAGGAATGAGAAGGGCTCTCTCAGATTATGAAGTATCTTATGTCAGATAGGATGTCAAGCGCCTCATATCCTCTTACCTGATATTCAGAAAATCTCAAATTTATCATTTTAACTGGCTGAGGAGAAATCCCTTGCCTTCCTACCATATACATCAGTTCTTTTATAGGCCAGAGGAGACATAAAAGCAACAAGGAGAATCAGGAGAGTAACTGAGAGTATTCATGAGAGAAAGGGATGGGCCTACTTCTACTACATCACACAATACCTTTTATTTAAGTACTGCATTACTCTCCAAGTTGAGCAAACATTTACCAAGCATATACCTATGTTCTCCGCACTGTGCTAGGGGCTGGAATTTACACACAATGCATCCTAATTCTCATTTTAGAATTCCAGTGTCAGAGTTAGTGGATTCTAACTACAATTTCTTTTTAATTTAAACCAGTGAATCATCTCATTACTAAATGTTTTTGGAATAATTTTTATTTTACCTTATGATTTTTTCCTTAATAATAAAATAACTTTAGTGATAAAGGAGCTTTGAAAGTGACATATACATCAATGTGACAATATGTGTTAAATTATGTCAAGTATAAATTAAAACTATTTGAAAGTACTCAGAATTATTACATGTAAGTGAAAAATTATTGTTTTTTATAATTGTGTATAGGAGCACAATTATAATAGTTATCCCCCCTTGCTGTTCAATTTTCTACTTTTCAATATACTTGTGCATTTTATTGTTGTTGATCTTAAAAATATGTCTCTCTGAAGTTTATTCATTGAGTATGACGTTTACTTAGCTTTATAGTAGTAATCTTTATCAAGTTATGGAAGTGTAATTTTAACTCAGTTTTCTAATTTTCATTTTAAATCCTGAGTACATTTTTTTTAAAGATTTTATTTATTTATCTTTAGAGAGGGAAGGGAGAGGGAGAGAGAGAGAAACATCAATGTGTGGTTGCTGGGGACATGGCCTGCAACCTAGGCATGTGCCCTGACTGGGAATCGAACCTGCGATGCCTGGTTCGCAGCCCGAGCTCAATCCACTGAGCTACGCCAGCCAGGGCAAATCCTGAGTACATTTTAACTTCATAAAATCCTTTTTTTTACTGCACAAATGAGGTGATCATGTGATTTGTTTCATTTGATCCATAATGTTTACATTTGGCATCAGTTTTATAATATTGTCATTAAAAATAAGTGAGTTGTCTCTTTCAAACTTCTGGAAGAATTTGTTGTGTTATGTTTAAAGTCTCTTGGTATTTATCAGTAAAATCATCCAGCCAGAGATGTATCCATTTCATCTAGATGTTCGCATTTATTTGCGCTGGTGTGGCTCAAGTTGATTAAGGGAGAGGGTAAAAGGAAAGAAGGTCAGAGAGGGAAGAGAAAGGATGTTGTATATCATGTGGGCTTTTAAAAGAAATCATCACTTTAAGAACATAGGCTTTTTTTCTTCTTGACCTATTGATTCTTTTACCAATACAGTATATAATATCCATCTTTGCGTCTTATGTATTTTGCCTTAATTTTCTCTTTTCTTTAAATAAAATATCTATCATAAGTTTTATTTGATTAAAATATTTAAATATTTTATGGTATTTTTTAAAATTTATTGATTTTGGAAAGAGAGAGAGGAGGAAGTGGGGAGAAAGAGAGAGATCAATGTGTTGTCCCACGTATTTATGCATTCATTGGCTGATTCTTGTATGTGCCCTGACAGCGCATCGAACCCGCAACCTTGGCTTGTTGCAGCAATGCTCTAACCAACTGAGCTACCTGGCCAGGGCTCTGTTATTTATAGGGGTTTTTATTTTCAAATATTCTACATGTTTCTTAACTTAAATTTATATTACAGACAATGCACTATAAAATCAGTATTTGTTTTTTAAAATTTAATTGAAAAATCTCTATTTTCTCATTAGTAAATTAGCTTATTAATATTATAATTACTATCATATTATTTCTGACATTCCAGTTTATATTTTCTATATTTATCATGCATATTTTTTACCACCTTACTTTCGTTTACATATCCTAAACTATCAAATTTAATTCAGCTGACTTGGACTCTAATGTATGTTTCTTTCTTCCTATCACTGTCTAAACCTAATTAATAGTAACATCTTCTAGTCACTCACATGTCCACTGCTGAGGAGTGTCAGCTCTGCAGCCATAGTGCCTGGGTTGAAGCCTAACCCTGCGACTTGGGGCAAGTTATTCAGAGCCTTTCTGCTTCAGCATCCTCACTTTTAAATACAAAATAAGAGAAACTACTTGGTTATACTTTAGTGAGAATTAAATAAGTTGATACAGGTAAAAATCTTGCATTTTGGACAATGCCTCACATACAGAAAACCCACAATAAATGAGCTATTATTAATATTATATCCCAAACAATGTAAGAACTTCAATGTGACTTTACCTTCCTGCCTTAACTTTGCTTCCTCAAAATACTCCTCTCCCCACACAATATATGAATCTTGTATTAGCATCATCACTTTGGATTTTTAGGGATAGTCTTCACTGTTTGTCTTGCTCATGTAGACAAGAGCAAACTTACTAACAATTTCATCCACCTTACTTTCCATATCATGTTGCTGTCTCTTAGACCTACTGTTCTTGATGCTGGCAATATCTTCTAAGAGTTATTTGAAAATGATCTCTGTTGTATATGCCTTCTAAAGCCTTTTATACCAAAGCATGCATGTTTTTTTCCCTCAAATTTAATTGATTTCAACTGAAAATAACATCCCTAGCTCAAAGTTCTTTTCCTTCAACACTAAAACTAATGTTGTGGGGTTGACTGGGGTCAGGGGGGAGTTGTGAGGAGAAAATGGAGACAACTATACTTGAACAACAATAAAAATTAAAAAAAAACACTTGTCCCTGGCTGGTGTGGCTCAGCGGATTGAGTGCCAGACTGAGAACTGAAAGGTCATTGGTTCGATTCCCAGTCAGGGCACATGCCTGGGCTGCAGGCCAGATCCCCAGTGGGGGGCACACAAGAGGAAACCACACATTGATGTTTCTCTCCCTCTCTTTCTCCCTCTTTTCCCTTCACTAAAAATAAATAAATAACATCTTTAAAAAAAGGAAAGAAAAAAACTTGAAAAATAAGGGAAAATAATTTAAAAATTAAAAAATATATTGTCATATTATCTTCTAGAACCCATTGCAGTTTTTGATATTGATGATGCCTCTTATTTCTTTAATTCTAGAACATTCTTATTTTTAAATATTTTTAATTCTGTATTTTATCACCTCTGTTTCTTTCTTTCTTTTTCTCTTTCTCTCTTTCTTTCTTTCTCTCTTTCTTTCTTTCTTTCTTTCTTTCTTTCTTTCTTTCTTTCTTTCTTTCTTTCAGACTCATAAAAAAGATTTATATTTGCACTTCTCTTATCCAGTATCTTAGTCATTCTCCATTAGGACATTCTTCCCCACCCCCACCCAGGGACCTTTGGAAATGACTGAAGATGTTGGGTTGTTCCAATGAGGGGTACTTCAGCATCTAGTGATTAGAGACCAGGGATGTTGCTAAGTATTCTGTAATTCACCGGAAGCCTTCATATCAACAACAAAAAAAAATGATCTATCCCCAATATAAATAGTGCCCAAGTTGAATAATTATAATATATCTCAATTCTTCACTTATTACTTTTTATCTTCATTCTTCAAAAGTTCCACAGATTGATCTTCCAACTTGAGAGTTTGTTTCTGTACTGAGTACATTCTACTACTTTATCCATCTACTGAAATCTCTACTTCATCCACTACATTTTTCCATATCTGATTTTCTCTCCCTAAAGGAATTGTGTCATAAAAACTTTCATTCTGCCCTACTAATTTTTACTCCACTAAATACATTATTCTTTATTTTCTACCTTTTTGTTTTAAGAAAGCTCTCATGTCCTCAGATGCTTTATATTTTTTCTCAGTGATTCTATCTTTTATTTCCATAATAATATCAGATGCTTGGCCTGGCAGTATGTGGGTAGAGAAGGTAGTAAGAGAGGGAAAACCCAGGGACCTAGCTTTCATTCTTCTCAGTGCATGCAGGGGGTGCGGGTTTTCCAGCCTTCCTTTGTTTACTGTGTCCCACTCCCACCCAAGGTAAGTGTCTCTTCCACTTTGGAAACTCACCTGGTAGCCAGCTACTTACCTGGTAGCCACTCCCCCTTTACTTGCAATTGTTCACTAATGGAGTCAAGGGATAAAATACAGGCAGTGCAGAGAGGAAACATTTTGGGGCTGGGAAGCCCCATGATACCCACAGAGCAAGCAGTCACCCACTAGAAAGGAAAGAAAAATATCATTAGAAACTAGAAAGCTCTCCTCCTATTCAGCTCACAGTATCCACCCAGCTCTTCTTTCCCTATTTTATTTGCAATATAATGTATCTGGTGCCTTAGATGTAGTAGAGACAACAATTTTCTTAAACAAAAGGGGAACTGGATAGTAGATAACTACTTTCAAAATGTTCAACAAGAAGATCTATTGGCTTGAAATTTACAGTTGAACCAACATTTAAATTTGAAACTTAGTGCGGCAGGCAAGACTAAGGGAAGAAAAAGTCACAGTCAGTGAGGTCACACCACAATCTAAAATTAATCAATTATCAAGCCTTCTTAATTCTAAACTTTAAAACTATGTATTTAATCCGTTCACATGTTCTCATTCCAATGATATTAACTAATTTAGGTCACCATAATATTTTACCTGAAATGTGGGCTAGCCTTCTAGATCATCTTCTTTCATCTGGTTTTGCAGTCCTCTCTACCTACACGTTTGTTTTCCCCACAGCCACCAGTGAGATCTTTCAAATTTGCAAGTTTCATCATATCACTTACTCTTTCTTTAATCATCACGCAAGAATATGTTTATTGATTTTAAAGGGAGAGAAAGAAAGAAAGGGAGGGGGAGAGAGAGAGACAGAGACATCCAGGTAAGAGAGAAACATGCATCTGGTTACCTCCTGTATATGCCCTGATCATGAACCAAAGCCACAGCCTAGGTATGTGCCCTGACCAAGGATCAGACCCACAAACTTTTAGTGAGTGGGATGACACTCTAACCAACTGAGTCACCGGGTCAGGGCTATCAATTTCTTTTGAAAAAACTTTTAATAGTTTTTTTTTTCTTTGTCCTGAAGTTCAAACTCAACATTCCTGCATACAAAGCTTTTTAGCTGTCATAGTTTATTGGTTTTCTGCCTCTTTTATATCTTTGTCCTCTTTACCTTTGCTAGTCTATATTTATTAGTTTGTCTTTCTCCCTCTTTTCTTCCCTGGACTTTCATATTTATATTCTTTTCCTTAAACATTTTGACTCTCATTCATCTTCCTTCACAATTTCTTACTTATCTCTTAAGTCTTAGTTTAAATATCAAAAGCAGTCCATGTTAAAGCCAAGCAAATTGCCCCTTTGTAATATGTGTTACGAGGTAAAGCATTTTTCTATTTCCATGTGTTTTTTTTCCAGTCTTCTTTTACAGTTTAAGATTTGTGAAGGCGGGACTTGATCTTCTATTACCCCAAGCACCTAGCATGGTGGCCACAACATGGCTGGGTTAAATGAATGAGAAAACAGACAACAACAAAACAGCATAAGAGGACCACCATCCAATATACATGCTGCGCTTTCCTGCCTATTTGTATTTCTAAGAACATACTCTAGTGAATAAATTTTTTTAAAAATTGATTCCAAGCAAATTTTTTAATAGAAGCCAGACTTAAATATTTACTTCATGTCAATAGTACATTATATTAGCTTTTCTATTCAGTTTATTTCTTTTGATTATAACACTTACATGGTTTATTCAACTAGAGCTTGTCTTTGATGTAGATAATGGTGTGGCTCCTAAATGGTTGAGGAGGCTCTCTGGAGGCTAAATCAGTCCATTTCCTATTTGTATGATATATGTGTTTGCAAAGAACCTTCATTCAAGATAACCTTTCCAAATTACTTTTACCATGAAACTGTCACAGTACTTTGAAATTTGAGACCTTCCACTGCCTTCATGGATACTCCTTTGGTTTATTTACAGTTCTGATAATAGATGTATATGGTTCTGATTATATATATATATAATGTAGGTTGTCATTTTTCTTCCCTTGGTTCTGAACAATTTTATGGGTGATCTGAGTGGTTTGGTTTGGGTATTTGAAAGGAAACTTCCTGGGCTTTCTGTTTATTTAAAATGCCTAAGATGTTACATTCTGAAAACATAGACTTCCACCAAACTGTCAGTAGGAAAAAAAAATAACACTAAAAACCTTTTAACCTCATGTTGAAAAAATTTTACATAGAAAACTATATGAAAATGAAAATGATTTTTTTTTTATTCTTTTTTTTTAAGATTTTTTTTTTATTTATTTATTTTCAGAGAGGGAAGGGAGAGGGAGAGAGAGAGAGAGAAACATCAATGTGCGGTTGCTGGGGGACATGGCCTGCAACCTAGGCATGTGCCCTGACTGGGAATCGAACCTGCGATGCCTGGTTCGCAGCCCGAGCTCAATCTGAAAATGATTTTTAAATAAGAAATGTATTTGCATGTAATATTCAAAGATTAATGTAAGCTATGTTTGCTATTTTGACTTAGAAGTATTTAAAGTAATAAAACAATTCATGCTCCTCAAAGGAAAAATCTTTGCTTTTATGACCACTTTCCACTAAATAAAAGGAAATGTCTCTAACAAATATCGTTTATACTGCGCTGCATTTCAAAGGAGTCATTGGAACAACAAGCTCTTTGCAGTTTAGTTTCATGTGCATTATTACTCTACTTTGCAGCCAAAGAATATAAAAACACATTGCAAAATTCTATTAAAATAACTTTCTCTTTATGTTTTGTGTTATCAGTGCTAAGATTTTTTTCTTTATTTTTATCATTAGTTTTTTTTCTCTTCCAATTCCAGAAGTTGTGTTAATATGTTGAGTATTACATTATTTATGACAATTACCTTATATCAAGGCTACATATAATTATACTTTGCCCCATACTTTAACTAACTTTATAGTTTGCTTTTAAAGAACATTTTGTGAATATTGAAAACTTAATCAATAAAATGTATGTTTAACTGAAACACATAAGATTTGTATCCTGGTATGACATCAGTTCCTCAATGAACCTATAATTTGGATATAAGGGATTGCAAGGTTTCCTGCTGCATTCAAAGGCAAGAAACAAAAATTTTAAACCTACTATACAACATAGTGCCTACAGCTAATAATATTGTAACTTATTTTTATGAATTTATGAGGATGGTAGATCTTGTGTTAAGTGTCCTTGTCACAAAAGTTAATAATATTACTAATATTAAATGAAGAGGGTAAGAGGAATCTTTAGGAAGTGATAGCCATATTAATGGTGTAGACTGTGGCAATGGTTTCATGAATGTATATTTACCTCCAAACTCATCAAGTTGTGTATATTAAATATATACAGTGTTCTGTCCATCTATAACACCTCAATAGAGGGGTTAAAAGTGTAAGGCCACCACTACCTATGTTTTTCTATCTATTCTAGGAAATAATTTGGCATTCTAAATTGTTGTATCACAAGGTAACTATATTTGGTAACAGATTATTGGATTTCTTATTTCATGCTGGCTCTTGATAAATTATGTTTAATTTGTTATCTTTTTGTCAATATTTTGATATGTTACCATGTATCGTATATATGTATACCTAGGATTAGTTGCTTCTACTTCATTTTGGAAATAAGTAAAATTAAACATTGTAAAAGAGTTCACTTGATTCTTTAAATTTCAAGCTTTTGGAAAGAAATCTAGAAGAAAAAAATTATATTTTGTTGGTGCATTAACCAAAAGTTATGCGAGTGAAATTTTGTAACCTACCTCTGCCACATTGTGAAAACAGTCTTAATTTAGTAAATTATGCCAAATAAAAGCAAATTACTGCTAAAGCGTATAATTCTAAATAGAGAATTTAATTTTGCATGCATACACATATGGCTAGCAGTTATTTTTGCTTCTCTTGGAAAGAATTTGCCCCAAAATCGAATATAATAAGTGCTATCAGCACTATTATAGTACCAGTTGAGCCTTGGCAATCTTACATTTAACATTCACAGTTTAACTGTTCATGTGAAACTCCAAGGCTCGCGGGGTGTGTTATTATTTGTCATTAACCTAACATTCAACTTTTAATCTAGTACTTGATGAGAGTATTAGGCACCAGCCACGCCTTTACCTAAAGGATGAGTCTAGACAGCTGAATAGCATCAGCACAGGCATCTCTGTGAGTCTTTGCTGTTTTCTACGTATGGTTAGGTTGAGATAGTTTCCTGTGAGGTACTAAAATCTTGTTTTTTGTGTTAAAAAATGACTTAAGTCCATTTTTATTTGGGAATATTAAAATAAAAGAGAGCATTTCTACATAGATGTCAATATTTGTAAATTTCAGAGTGTGTGAAAATTTAGATACTATTTTTGGGAATATGGATGACTTTAGTTTTGATAATATTGTAAAAGTATGAGATAACCTGTGTGCGATGTTCAACACTACCTCTTGTTAGGTCTGAGTGAGCCTAGGCATATCACTTAGACTTTCCTTAACTCACTTCTTTGATTTAAACTTTTAGTTCTTTGTAATATTTTAATTTTTTCTAATGTCTTTTCTAAGAATCTCAAAAGTCTTTTTACAAACAAGATTTTTAAAAATACCAGAATATGTTAAAAAGCAATATTCCACAATTCACATTAAATCTCCCAACACAAATGTATCTAATCCTAATAAAATGTTTTTTTATTCTTTGAAGATTTTATTTTTATTTATTTTTAGAGAGGGGAAGGGAGGGAGAAAGAGAGAGATAGAAATACCAATGTGTGGTTGCTTCTTACATGGCCCCCACTGGGGACCGGGCCTGCAATCCAGGCACATGCCCTGACTGGGAATCAAACCAGCGACCCTTTGGTTTGCAGTCCACACTCAATCCACTGAGCTACACCATCCAGGGCCTAATAAAATGTTAACAAAAAACTCTGCCATCTAGAATCATTAATAATATATTCCAAATAAAGACAGAAAAATGGCCATACTCTATTCTATAATGTGAATTTTTGTCAGGTAATATACTTACTAACCAATGACTTCACATTTATAAGAGAAAAGGGGAACTCTAGTGACATTTGTGTTACAGTAGAAATTTGACCCTTTTCTGATATATCTTATTTAAGTATACATTTTTATTTATAATTTTTATATAAACTTGCACTTTAATTGATCTCCTATGATATAGCCAGTCTTTGCCAGTCGATAAGGTTTGTCTTCGATACTATGTAAATTTCATTTTACTTTGCTTCCCATAGACATGAGGACTCAATGAGAAATGCTGGCTGCCCAGTTTTCACTAGCAGGCCTGTCACAGGAGTTAATAATGAGTTAGCAGAATGCAATTCCATCTCTACTATTAGACGCTCACTTAGAAAAGGCTCCAACTTCTGCCATAGCTTTTGTTCCTATGTTTGTATTTCAGTTCAGCATTAAATGAGGCTAGATGACAGATATCAGCTATGTATAAGCTAAACAGACATATCAAAGGTAACTAGAACTAGAATGACTAGTCTCACTAGGGCATGATTTGGTGACTTAGAGAATTATGGATGGTGGTAGAAGTGATTCAAGTAAAAAGATCACATTAAGTTAATCCAATAAGTAAGATTTTTAGCCATTTATTGGTATATTATATAAATTTCTATTATTAGTGATATAATAGTAATATTTTAATTTTACCAGTCTTTAAGAAGACTAAAGCACTATCTTTTTCTTAGAGGATCCTGAAAATTACATGGGGATATAAATATATGACCACTTAGGCTACAAGAGATTTGACTTGTTCTTGAAGTGAGATTTAAGGATTGACAGTCTACCAATAGCCAGGTGATTATTTATACTACTATTTTAAATAAATAGCTGCCACTAAAAC
Organism: Tonatia bakeri; assembly: GCA_004024845.1. Lineage (NCBI taxonomy): Eukaryota > Metazoa > Chordata > Mammalia > Chiroptera > Phyllostomidae > Tonatia > Tonatia bakeri. Next base: position 36,738 of record PVIA01009403.1, on the reverse strand, counting down.
CAAATAATGTTTTCATTATGTCAACATCTAGACTTTAATTCCTTAAATGATCACCATATAGATATTTGGTGTCCAAGATAAAAATATGTTTACCACTCAATTGTTGAAATAGTTTTCAAACCAATTTTTGGAACTTAAAATAAATTCTTATAAGGATAGGACTCTGACCACTGCTGCCTGTTTGGGATTAATGCATTGACATATTTGATGCTGCAAGATTTCCCAGTCATTCTCAGAAGTCTCACCTGAATTCTGTGTTGCATGCCAAATTTGAAGAATTTCTCCCTAGCATTTTGTGATAGAAGAGTATCATACTGTAACATATTTTACTCTAGTCCTTTGATGATTCCTCCCTCTCTTTCTCTCTCTTTCTCTTTCTTTCTTTTTCTTTCCTTCCTTCCTTCCATCCTTCCTTCCTTCTTTCTTTCTCCCTTCCTTCCTTCCTTCCTTCCTTCCTTCCTTCCTTCCTTCCTTCCTTCCTTTCCTTCCTTCCTTCCTCCCTCCCTCCCTCCCTTTCATGTTCTATTGTTTACACTATTATCCACCTTTCACCCCTCCACCCAGCCCACCCCCCACTTCCATAGTCAATCCACACACTGTTGACCATGTCCATGGGTCCTTCAAATATGTTCTTTGACTAATCCCTCACCTTCTTTCAATCAGTCCCTGCCTCCCTCCTCCCATTTTACAGCTGTTAGTCTGTTCCATAATTCTATGCCTCTGGTTCTATTTTTCTCATTAGATTATTTTGTTCATTATATTCCTGTTATAAGAGAGATCATACGGTATTTGTTTTTCACTGACTGGCTTACTTGACCTAGCATAATAGTCTCCAATTGCATACATGCTGTCGCAAAAGGTAGGAATCCCTTCCTTCTTTCTGCTGTGTAGTGTTCCTTTGTGTAGATATACCACAGTTGTTTTTTTTTTTTTTTTTTTTTTTACCTACTCATCTACTGATGGGCATTTAGGCTATTTCCAAGTCTTGGTTATTGTAAATAGGGCTGCTATGAACATGGGGGTGCATAAATTCTTTTTAATTGGTGTTTCAGTATTCTTAGGATATATCCCCAGCAGTGGAATCACTGGGTCAAAAGGCAACCCCATACTGTTTTCCATAATGGCTGCACCAGTCTGCATTCCCAACAGTTCACTAGGGTTCCCTTTTCTCCACATCCTCATCAGCATTTCTTGTTTGTTGATTTGTTAATGGTAACTATTTTGCCAGGTGTGAGGAGATATCTCATTGTGGTTTTAATTTCCATCTGTCTGATGATTAGTGATGTTGAGCATCTTTTCATATGTCTATGGGCCATCTGTATGTCCTCCTTGGACAATGTCTAGTCAGGTCCTTTGCCAATTTTTAATAAGATTGTTTGTCTTCCTGGTGTTGAGTCATGTAAGTTCTTTATATATTTTGGAGATTAAACCTTTGTCTGATGTTTCATTGACAAATATGTTCTCCCTCATAGTCATTTCTTTTTTCATTTTGATGATGGTTCCTTTAGCTCTGCAGTAATCTTTTTAATTTGACATAGTAGCATTTGCTTATTTTTTCCTTTATTTCCTTTGCCCTAGGAGATATATTAGAAAAATATTGCTATGGTAGGTGTCTAAAATTTTACTGCCTGACTTATATTTAAGTGTTTAATCTGTTTTGACTTTATTCTGATATATGGTGTAAGGTGGTGATGTAGTTTCATTTTTTTGCATGTACTAGTCCAGTTTTCCCAGCATTTATTGCAGAGACTGTCTTTATTCCATTTTATGCTCTTGCCTGCTTTGTCAAATATTAATTGACCATACAAATGTGGGTTTATTTCTAGGCTTTCTGTTTTATTCCATTGACCTATGTGTCTGTTCTTATGCCAGTACCAGACTGTTTTGATTACAGTGGCCTTATAGTATAGTTTATTATGAGGCATTATGATTCCTCCAACTTTGTTTTTCTTTCTCAAGATTGCTGATGATATTCAGGGTCTTTTGTTTCTATAAATTTTTTTTGTAGTATTTGTTCTTGTTCTATGAAATACGGCATTGGTATCTTGAAAGGAATTGCATTCACTCTATAGATTGCTTTGGGATGTATGGATATTTTAATGTTAATTTTTCCAATACACAGACATGTTATATGCTTCCACTTATTTGTGTCTTCTTCCATTTCTTTCCTCGGTGTCCTAAAGTTTTTTAAGTACAGGTCTTTTACCTCCTTAGATAAATTTATTCCTAGGTACTTTATTTTCTTTGTTGCAATAGTAAACATGATTGTTTTCTTAGTTTCTCTATCTGGTAATTCATTACCAGTGTATGTAAATGTCATTGATTTCTGAATATTGACTTTGTATTCTGCTACTTTGCCAAATTTATTTATAGGTTGAATAATTTTGTTTTGTGGAGACTACTGTGTTTTCTGTGTACAATGTCACATTGTCTACAAATAATGACAGCTTTACTTCCTCCTTTCCAATTTATATGCTTTGTATTTCTTCTTTTGTCTGATCACTGTGGCTAGGACTTCTAATACTATGTTGAATAAGAGTGATGGAAGCAAACACCCCTCCCTCTTTCCTGATCTTAAGGGAAACACTTTTAGTTTTGCCTATTCAGTATGATATTAGCAGTAGGTTTTTCATACAATGCCTGCATTATGTTAAGGTATGCTCCATCTACTTCCACTTTGCTGAGTGTTTTTATCATAAATGAGTATTAGATTTCATCAAATGCTTTCTTTTCATCTATTGATATGATCATGTGATTTTTGTATTTCATTTTGTTTATGTGATATATCACCTTTATTGAATTTGAAGATACTGTACCATCCTTGCATCCCTGGAATAAATCCTACTTGATCATGGTGTATGAACTTTCTGATGCATTGCTGGATCCAGTTTGCTAATATTTTGTTGAGAATTTTAGCATCTATGTTCTAGCATCTATGTTTAACATCTATGAGAGATATTGGTCTGTCATTTTCTTGCTTTGTTGTGTCTTTGCCTGGTTTTAGAATTAGGATACCACTGGCCTCACAAAAGGAGCTTGAAAGTATTCCTTCTTGAATTTTTTTGGAATAGTTTGAGAAGGATACATGTTAGTTCTTTAAATGATTGGTAAAATTTGCCTGTGAAGTCATCTGGTCCAGGGCATTTGTATGGCATGAGTTTTTTATTACAGCTTCAATTTCACTAGTTGTTATTAGTCTATTAAGGTTTTCTTCTTCTTCCTGATTCAGTTTTAGAAAATTGTATGTTTCTAGAAATTTATTCATTTTACCCAGTTTGTCAGATTTCTTGGCATATAGTTGTTTATAGCAATTACTTACAATCCTTTGCATTTCTATGGTATCGGCTCTTACTTCCTCCCTTTCATTTCTGATTGTATTTATTCACAACCCCTTTCTTTTTCTTGAGGAATCTGGTTAAAGTTGTGTCAGTTTTGTTTATCTTTTTGAAGAATCAGCTCCTGGATTCATTGATCCTTTGAATTATTTTTTTTTTTTAGACTCTGTCATTTGTTTCTGCTCTGGTCTTGATTATTTCTTTCCTTCGACTTTCTCTGTTTGTTGTTTTTGTAGTTCTTTTTGGTATAGGGTTAGGTTGTTTATTTGAGATTATTCTACCTTCTTTAGGTAGGCCTGTAATGCTGTGAGTTTCCTGTTCAGGACTACATTTACTGTATCTCATAGGTTATGGGTTGTTGTGTGTTCATTTTCATTTTTTCCTGGTAGTTTTTTATTTCTTCCTTGATCCCAGTGTTAACCCATTCATCATTTAATAACATGCTTTTTAGCCTCCATGAGTTTGAATGTTTGGGTTTTTTCCCTGAGGTTTACTTATTTAAATGCATTTATTACAGCTGCTTTGAAATCTTTAGCAGCCAATCCAATAGCTGGGTCCTTTCAGAATCACTTTCTATTACTTATTCTGTACATAGATCTAACTTCCTGATTTTTTTGCATGGCTACTAACTTTTGGATAAAAACTGTATATATAACATATTTTGGATATTTCCAGTCTGAAATGTAAGGAGTGTGTGACACCTTTTACCATCAAAGCTCTGGAGTTTTTCTGGTATTTTCCACAGCTGTAGACCTGGAGGTCAGACAGAATCTTTAGGCCAGAAAGCAACATGTTATCTTTAAATAGTTGGTTTGCTATAAAACATCGCATCTAGTTTATAATGGTTATTTGTGGAAGGCTCAACCACCTCACTCTTCTGCCATTGAAATAAATATCCTTGCTCTTTCATTCGTATTCATTGGTTTTATTCTATTAAACTCAGACATGAACTCATAGATTGGTGGGAGTATAGGAGTCAAAGATAGTAACTGCTATTTTCAGAATCTTCCGCCATTCTGAGACTATCTGTATACTTGAACCAGACCTGTTTCCCACTATTTTGGGAATGGATTTTTTTTCTCATAAGATGTAATTGTTCTTCTGCAATAAACTGTTGACAGGTAGGCTTACTTCTTTCAGTCTGTTAGAAATTGTGAAACTTACAGGGGAACAAACCAAGAATTAAACTGTAGTTACTCTACTTCATTTTCGTATTTTCCTTCCCTTAAGTCTAAGTAAGCTAAGCTTTTTAAGATTTAATTGCTAGACAGGTGGGATATACAAGGTCTGTCCACAAGGTACCCAGTCATGTAATGTGAAAAGTAGAGACATTTATTGAAGGAACTAGCAGATGTAAGAAACATTGTACACAGGACAGTGACACCTCAGTCCCCTTCAAAGTAGGCACCTTGGGACCTCACCCAGGTCTCCCAATAGCCAGCAGCTGCCCCATTTTCTTTCCTGAATCTCATCAATGGTCTGAAATATCTTCCCTTTCAAAGGTGATTTCAGTTTTGGGAAAAGCCAGATCAGAAGTCACAGAGTGCCAAATCTGGGCTGTAGTGGGACTGGGTCACCTGGGTGATTTGATGTTTCTCCAAAAAATTCTGCAAGAGATATGAAGCATGAGTGGGCATGTTGTGATGAAGCTGCCAATCACCAGTTGACCATAGCTGCGGCCTCCTGAATCATCTGAATGATCTGTGAAGGGATGTTCAAGCTTAACATAAAATTTGATGCAGATTCATTGTTGTACTTGCTCAGTCATTTTGAACACAATGGCCACACAGTACACATAATCAGTCAATGGTATCTACTGCCCCCACTGATTAGTACAGTGAAGTTGTCATTGTTCATGCATGTGCATTCCAGTCCACTCTTCTTGGCTGCCAGATTACATCAATGTCACACAAACCATTCTCATTATATTATCAATAATTAGACTTTTTCCCAACAGACCCCGTGTGTGTGTATATGTGTGTATGTGTGTGTGTATATATACAGACATAGAGATATTTATATACATATATATGTGTGTATATATATATATATATATATGGAGAGAGATTAACTTTTTCTCTTTATTGAAGAAGCTTAAAACTCTACTCTGTTTTATTATGTCCGATACACATGGAAAATGTAAGGTTTTAAACCAATGTAGTTAGTCATTGAACTAGTGAGTGACAGATCTGTTCTCTTTTAATAAATACCCTCTTGGGCAAAAACTTTGTATTAGAAAATGAAAGAATAAAACTTTTTTTCTCTCTTTCTTTTTTAAATATTGGAAGACATACTGCTGCTTTAGTATTTTCAGAGAAAGAGAAGCACAAAAGATGCTGTTCTTGTGATTTTTCTGTTGATCTCTATAGAGATTTTAAAAGGCAAATGTTAGGAATAGGAGCCCATGCAGAGGCAAGGTATGATAAAGGACATGGCTGACTCCAGGCGTACAGCAGCCATGAAAACATCATTCTGGCTGCAGATAATAGTGAAGCTCATTACACTTAGTTTTTAAACAGTACTCCCTTTTATAATGAACGTTGGATTTTCAGAAATGAGAAATTAGAAATAAAAGGTCTTTTAAATCTAATGATCTCATAAATAAACTTTATGATTCAGTAAATGTCACAATGTGTATTAAATGATTAAACAAAAGTATAATTATAAAATACTGTTTTGGTTTCATCATTATATAAGATTTTAAATTTATTCTATCAAATGCAATACTTATTTTATATATGTTGTAATACTTAAAAAACAATCATCTTAACACAAATATTTCTTAGAACTTCAAAGTGTTCTATAAATTCTTTTAAAACATACTTTTAAGATAAAAACTGCACTTTCTCCCTCAGCTCTTCACCATCACTTCCAGGGAGAATAGCCACTGAACTACCATGAGCGCCGCCTGTCGAGAGCAGATTAATGCGCACCTCACAGTGCGCCTCCTGCAGGCTCCGCGCAGGGTGGGAGCCTGATGCACATTTTCGTCTTCTCAGCCACTTTCACGGCACAACTCTTACAATTACCTTCAGAGAATGAGAGTTCGGACTTTATATATCTGCCCCTGAAGCAAAAATAATAGCCTCGGGGGTCTTTGAGGTAGGCCTAGGAGAATTAAATGGAACACTTTATAAATATTTTTTAAAAAAGCTCAGTACATCTACTTTTAACTAAAAGATATCCATACTATATGCACAATACTTTCCTAAAATTACAATTCACAAAGGAGAGTCAGTTCCCTAATAGCTACACATGTAATAAAAATCTTTATTAGATCTCACTCTGTAGGCAATATCTCTAACAATATTTCTAACAATTTTGTATATCCTTAAATATTCTTTCCCTTCATAAATGACCACACAGTCCACCTGTGGTTCCAGTTGAAATGAAAGATTGGCTACTTCTAGCATGTCCAAAAATTCAATCCTTATTTTAAACATTTTATTTTTAAAATGTCTCTACTTTTGATCACTAGTAACAATAAATTTGAATTCACATTTTGATCCATTATGTGAAGAAATAAAAGGTACTGACATCAAGTATTCAAATTTGTCAGATTTTACTGTTTGAACAAAGATAATGAGTGACAGTGAATTGCTGCCGTCTAACATGCAGCACTGTGATGCAAGCTCGTGCGTCCACTGTCACTTCCTTTCTAGATGGAATGTGTGTAGATTTGGGGTGTTGAACAATCCAGGATCACCTGTGATATGTCATAGATATGTAAGATTTTACAGTCTAAATCCAAATATCCTTGAGTACTCAAGAAGAATCAGTAAAAGGGATTATGTGCTTTATCATTTCAATATGTTCCTTTGTTTCTTAATTGACTGATAATTTGTTTATGTAAGTATGCAGAGGCCCCAAAACCACCAGTTCCTAATACAAGCTTACATTGCCATGATTTTCAAAAACATAGGGGTGGGCAAAAGGAGGTTTACAGGTGTTTGTATAAAAAAGAAGACATGCAGGTTGTGATTATTGCAATAGCTCTATTAACTCTGTGTTTTCTGCACTCTCACCTGTAAACTTACATTTGCCCACCCCTGTAGGTGAAGTTTAGTTCCTTTATTAGTAGAGTCTCTATAGAATTGACTCTGAGATCCTCCCTTAAATTCACACCAGCCTTCATCCTACTGTGTAGGCTACTGCTAGTCATGTTTGTTATGAACAAAGTCTACTTTTAAGAGTCTAAAAGCTTATAATATTCAAGAGGATAAATGCTGTTCTTTAGATTTATAGGACTTTTGAATTTGAATGATTAGTAAAATTTCTAAATATGAATAATTTGTTTTAAACCCTAATTCCATGTACATAACAAGTATTTAAAAAAAAAGTACACCAAGCCCTGGTTGGTGTGTCTCTGTGGATTGTGCGCTGGCCTGTGAATGGAAAGGTTGCTGGCTTGGTTCCCAGTCAGGGCACATGCCTGGGTTGTGGGCCGGGTCCCTGGTTACAGACAACTGATCGATGTTCCTCCCTCACATCGATATTCCTCTCCCTCTCTTTCTCCCCTCCTACCCCTCTCTCTAAAAATAAGCAAATAAAATATTTTTTAAAAAGTACAATAATAATCATATATTTTATGCATATTTTGGTGTACTGAGCATAACTGATTATTTCATACCTACTCAGTGTAAAAGAAACCAGTATTATATGACTAAACTAGAACTACTAAAATATTTCAGAAGTAAGTAATGAATGGACAAAGTATCTGATATAGTGAAAATGCCTGATGCTTTGTCATCTCTTTTTTATTTCAGTTAAATATATTAGCATCCTGAGTTTCTTGAAAATGTGTTATTTTTATCTTTTTCCAAATGCTAGGGAAGAAGAGCAATTTTGCTTACTCCCAAGTGGTTTAAATTTGATTTGAACTCACAGCAGAGTTTACACTGATGAATAGCTTTTCATTGAACATGAATAAATTGAGAAATTCAGAGTAGTCAGCCACTTTTTCTTTATAATTTAAATTCCAGAGAAGAAGCATTTAGCAAAAATAGAACACAAAAGGCTGTGCAGTTGATGAATTGCACCTGATGACTGCTGAATTAATAAAACTATTAATGAACTAGACACCAAAGCTTCTGTTTTAGAATATCTGTGAGAGTAATTGTTTTAAGTAAACAAACAAAAAAGGAGCATTGGCACCAAAAAAAGCATACATTTTATTCAATTATTTGCAGTCAGATATGATATTAGAGATGATGTAAGATTTCAAACACATTTTTCTCACACTATAAATGTTCTTTTATGCTTTTAAATAACTTAAATATTAAACATCTAGAAATTAAAATTAAACTTACATTCTCTCTCTCTCTTTATATATATATATATATATATATATATATATATATATATATATATATTCACATGTTTAAATGTCATCTAATTTTTACAAAGTTCATTCCTTTAAAAATTTATGATTTCTGTTCTGGCTGGTGTAGCTCAGTGGATTGAGCGTGGGCTGCGAACCAAAGCATCGCAGGTTCAATTCCCAGTCAGGGCACATGCCTGGGTTGCAGGCCACGGCCCCCAGCAACCGCATATTGATATTTCTCTCTCTCTCTGTCTCTTTGTCCCTCCCTTCCCTCTCTAAAAATAAATAAATTTTAAAAAATCTTAAAAAAATTTTTATGATTTCTACAAAGGCATAAGCATGATGCTATATTTAAATAGCTATAACCATTTAGGATGTTTTATTTTTATTCATAGAAACTATTTCTATTAGTGTTGCAAACATTAGAGAAATCTGTATCTGTAACAAGCACTTGAATTTATCTTCTATTTATTTAATACATTACTATTCTAAGCCATTAGTATTGTAACACAAAGGTTGGCCATGATATATTATTAACTTGAAAGCACTGAATCTTTGAACATAATCTTTTACTATTTAACAACTAAACAAATAATTTTACTAGCCACATTTATATATATATGTATAATATATATACCATAATATATATATATATATATATATATATAAAATATGAGATTGTTGTAAAACAAGGCCACTGGTTTCCTTTCCACACAAAGCAAACCATTTTTCTATATCTCACAGTTCATTATTTATTTTTCCAACATTGTATTCTAATTTAACATAAAAATTTTATATGACATTTTAGTGATTTTTTATTTGTTTTCATGATTACTAAAATCCATGACATCAGACTTTCAATGAGGATAAAAACTGATTCAAAAGTTTTCAAAATCATTCTTGGCAAATAGAAACAGAATCTTAAATGTGAAAGGATTAACTTCCTCAAGCAAATAAAGACATAATATCCCAGACACAGGGTTGTATTCCTTTAATCTGCATAAACAAACCCTGTAGGTCAGCACTGTGCTCTCCTCCATTTAGATTCCCAAGCTGAGTTTCTTATTCTGTAGGTACTAGACCCTGAGAATTCATTTAGCTTTGTGATATCTCCTGTAACTTCTAGCTACATATGTGTTTCAGATCTTCAAATATGTGAGACTTCTGTTCCTTCTTTACTTATCCTTAGTCAGTTTTGGCCAGTTTGGATTAACTGTAGATTCAATAGTCTAAATTCTTAAGTCAGATACATGCTATTAGGTATTAATTTTTCCTTGGCCAAACTGATCCAATGGTGTGTGTGTGTGTGTGTGTGTGTGTGTGTGTGTAATGTAGTCTGTACAAAAAAAGTCCAGCCCTTGTTAGTATAATAAGAATGGTTTGTACAACATTGGTGTAACCTGGCAGCTAAGGAGAGTGGACTGGAATGCACATGTGCGAACCATGACCACTTCACTGTACTAGTCAATGGGGGTAGTAGACACTGTTGAGTGAGCACATGTACTGTGTGGCCATGGCATTCAAAATGACTGAGCAAGTACAGCAACAAATCTGTATCAAATTTTGCGTTAAGCTTCAACATTCCTCCACAGAAACTATTTGGATGATTCAGGAGTCCAAAGCTATGGGAAACTGATGACTGCCAGCTTCATCATGACAATGTGCCAGCTCATGCATCACATCTCATATATAGTTTTTTTGAGAAACATCAAATCACCCAGGTGACTCAGCCCCCCTTCAGTCCAGATTCAGCACCCTGTGATGTCTGGCTTTTCCCAAAACTAAAATCACCTTTGAAAGGGGTGAGATTTTTGCCCTGGCTGGCGTAGCTCAGTGGATTGAGCTCGTGCTGTGAACCAGGCATCGCAGGTTCGATTCCCAGTCAGGGCACATGCCTAGGTTGCAGGCCATGTCCCCAGCAACCACACATTGATGTTTCTCTCTCTCTCCCTCTCCCTTCCCTCTCTAAAAAAATAAATAAATAAAATCTTAGAAAAAAAAAGAAAGGGGTGAGATTTTAGACTGTTGATAAAATTCAGGAAAGTATGACAGGGAAGCTGATGGCAGCTGGGAAAACTGTGTGAGTTCCCCAGGTGCCTATTTTGAAGGGGACTCAGGAATCACTGTTCTATGTACCATGTTGCTTGTATCTTGTATCTAATTAAATAAATGTCTCCATTTTTCATAGTACATGGCTGGATACCTTCTGGACAGACCTTGTATATATGAATAAACATTATTTTGTGTACTTTTATTTGAATACTATCTTTCAAGTAAATCTATGACTCCTTTGGCTGTGAACCACTCAACTAACTGTATAATTACTTCTAGACTTATAAGGATAATACAAATCACATGCAAAGTTTTTCTTTGAATATTATGCAAACCAAATGAAAAACCTCAGAACTATAGTATGAAATCACATGAATTTAGTGGTGCTAGTATACACACTAATATGTGCTCCATAATAGTCTTTTGTAAAATGAATTTTTTCAGTTAGCATCAAGCAATCTCAATGGAACAACACTGAGTATAATGCACTGATGGCAAACTCAGTGTAATGGGAGACAAAACCACCAATCTGAAAAACTCAAGGCCAGAAGCAATAGATAAATTCAGTTGAGCAACCATATAAATTCATGGTCAAGCTAATTGATTGGTTCAATAAAATGGTAGTCATTTCCATTTTTAAATTGTTGAATGTCAGAGGCCTATTGAAGTCATTTAACTTGTGTTAAAATAGATGTGTTAGTTTGCTAGAAATGGAAACAAGATGATGTGATTATAACTATCCTCTGTTCTGTATTTTATAAGTTCTCAAGATTCTAAAATAATAGTCTGGTCATTTGTATGCAGTGAAATCCAGTTATTTGTTGATCATTGTTTTTAAACTGTATTGCCCACTTGAAAGGATAATTATACTATCATTCCATGCTGTGCTTCAGGCCAAGCCATTTTTTGAATTCTGTGTTGTGTATGTGTTAGTTTATTACCATTGAGTTAGGATATATTTACTTTAGGCTAATGTTATGAACAAACTTGCATAAAGTATGAAATTAAAAAAGACTTATCTGGTTACAAAAATGATAATATTCTAAATATCCTTTCAAAGAAGAATGTCAATAGATTTTTTCTGTCATTTGGTAAGCATTCTGATGACTTGGATATTTTGGCTGTATCTCACATCAAAATAGCAATCACCAGACATACTTGAGTGTAGATGTATTTTTTAAAAGAATTGCCTTAAAGACTGTTCTTCAAGAATATATTGTGTTTGAGATGTTGACCTTCATCAACTCAAGTAAAAATTGTTGTTTAACTTGTTTACCATTTGAAATACACAGAATTGATTTTCAATCTTGTCTTTTGCTCTGTATATGAGAAACAAACTATATACCTTGAATTTGGAAATGAAACATGCAACAAAAATATGTTTCAGTATATAAAAGTAACAGCAACTTTAATGGTATTGTGACTGATTGAACCAAGTTTATTCTAGTCAGCTTAGAAACTTACTTTTAAAAGTAAATATATTCACAGAGGAATACATTTAAATGCAAATATATATTTAAAAATTTTGTCATGGTTAAAGGAAATTTCTGGTTTATATTTATCTCAAAAGATGGCATAATATCTTCTAAGTAATATGTAAAATGGTTGAAAATTGGGTTTAAATAACAACATTTTCACCCACTGAACATGTGACCTTGACCATTTTATACATCTATGGGGCTTCAATTATATTATAGTACTTTCTTTAGGAGTTTTTTTTTAATATTCAATGAGATAATACATATATTTTGCTTTATATATAGAAAGGTCTCAATAAATGATAGGTATTAGTAATTAGATCTAGTTTTAAAGCATGAGCATGCATTCAGTAATTGTTGGGGAAAATTCTACCTTTTGAATCTTAATATTTTAATTTTAAACTGAGAAATTTAGCTATTTCAGGAGTGTTGAAAAAGTTAAAATGATAGGTAGGTAGCTGATTTCTACTACATACTAAAAAATTTGCCATTTTCCTTTCTTTTTTCTCTGTTCTTCCTCCTCCTCCTTTTTCTTCTCCCTTATTATTATTTTTATTTTGGTTCTCCTCATTATTATTATAAATAAAAATAATAGAAAAGTCCCACAGAAAGTGGTTCAATAGGGAATGAGCTATTTCTGGAAGTTAAAAATAAAGGAGTAAGATTGAATAAAAGATGAAAAGGGCAGGTGAGTGGAATTATACCTTTTTTAAAAGTAGATGAGAAAAAATTCAAAGGACAGTGATGTTAAGAGTGACAGATATGGGAAAAAGATTCAAAATAGGGTTTTTAGCAAACAGAGAAAATGAGATCAAGAGAGCTAACATATTGAACTTTGAAGTGGTAATGCTAGTTCTTAAAATACAAGCAAGAACTGATTCAATAACCTAGCAGTGGAATGGTCTCTTTAGTCATACCAGTCAGCATATGACTGAAGATTTATCAGACGCACATCAGAACTGCCAAAGCATTCACAGTTTTTTAAGCAGCACGATAGCAAGTTAATAAGCAGTGAAATAAATTTTTAATGACTTATTCCTTGATTGGCTAACCAAGAGAAATTAGTTTGATGAATCAATAATTATTTGATTTATGTTTATTTGCATAAGTAGGCAGGTAATAGTGAATGCTTATTACACAATTTATGCAAATTTTCAAAATCAAGGTACTTATAAATATGGATTTTATATGAAGTTATTAAGTCATACTTTAGAGTAATGTAAACCTATGATAATAAAGTTATACAGTAATATGAAAATCAAAAACTTTACAGCCAAAGTTTGTGACTTGAATAATGATGTGTTGACTTGAGATTTTAAGTAAATGAATTATTTTTAGAATAGAGCACATATTACTTTATATTAATTATTATAATTAAAAATATAATAAATGCCTGATTTATTTGCATTAATGGATCATATAAAAATAGCCTTTTCAAATTTTATTAATGGGCTAAAGGACCCCCCATAAAGGGAGCATTGCCTTTACTAAATATATGAAGACTCCATGTTTCTAATAAGAATGGACAATGTATAGTTACTAAGACAGTAGCAGTTCTGAGAGTTCAATGGACTGTTCTTTCCCATCTCATTAGTACAAGCTTTGCAGTTGATGCTGGTAATTGTCTTCTTCCTTTCCTTTTTTATTCTTAGGAATGTTTAATAACACATCTCATCTAAATCACATTTGAGGCAAATATAAATTCTTCTTTAAACTGAGCATAGAATGAAAAAGGTAGTACTTTGTGAATAATTCATTTATATGTAAGTTATTCTTTTCCCCCACTGAATTTTTTAAATTTCTAGCTCACATATTATGCCTCTTTTTTCATTTTATTCCAAAAGAATACATTTAAAAAGTTTGATATATAGGATATACTAAGTAAATGGGTTTCGAATGGCTTGATGAATAGATAGAAGAATAATAGATAAATAAAAAGTAACACAAGGGGAATATTAATAAAATACAAAATTTCTAGCTGGAAAAAATAATAGAAGACACAAATTACCAATATCAGAAATGAAGAGCATTACTACAGATCCTACAGATATTAATAGGATACTTAGTGGTATTATTAGTAACTTTATGCCAATAAATTCCACAGTTCATTTGAATTGTACAAAGTGCTTGAATGGTAAAAGCCACCCAGAGCTCATTCCAGAAGAAACTGATAATCTGTATGAACCAGGGCTATTAAAGAAAACTTTGGGTTCAAATGGCTTCACTAATTGCTTCAAATCAAATAAACCTTTAGGGGAAAAAATTATAGCAGTTCTTCACTAAATTTTTCAACTCACACAATGATGTGACCTTCATTCTGATACCAAAACTGAAGAAAATTAAGCAGAACTATTGCTCAGTATTCCTAATGAACTGTAAAAATTCTTAACAGAATTTTAGCAAAATAAACCCAACAGTGTATAAAAAAGGCAATTAATTTCTGAATAAGTGGGGTTTATCTCAAGAATGCAGGACTTCGAGCCAAGATAGCAGCATAGGTAAATATAGTACTCATCACCTCACACAGCAACTTCAAAATTATGACTAAACTACAGAACAACAATCACTCAGAACTGCCATAAATAGAGTTAAATGGAAGTCCCACAACTACAGAATTAAAGAAGAAACCACAGTGAGACTGGTAGGAAGAGTGGAGATGAGGAATGCGCTGGCTCCATACCCATGTGTGGAAGTTAAATATTGAGAGGGATATCTCAGGAATGAGAGGTCCCAACCCTACACCAGGCCACCCAGTCAAGGATTCCAGCACCATAAAGAGAGGCCTCCATGACTTCTAGCTGTAAAACTAGCTGGGATTAAAGCTGAGGAAGATGGAAACTTCTGGAGTTTCCAAGAAGTTTCTCTTAAAGGACCCACACATAGACTTACTCAGGTTTACTCCCTGTAAGCTCTAGCACTGGGTCAGTTGCTTGAAAGGAACCAGAGTCATATGAGGAAGAACTGAGTTGTCTGGCATCAGGGTGAGAGCTGTGGGGTACTTTCTCCCAGACAGGCATGCTGACAGATGCCATTATTCCTTTGATGAGCCCTCCCTCCAACAGAGTCAATAGGCCGGCACCATATCTGAGCCTCCTATCAACCTGGCTTATGCTATTTGCCCCACCCTAGAGATTCTCTGAGGTCCTTCCCCACACATCTTTTGGGCCCACCCAAGCTGTTTCCAGTGGCTTTTCCATATGAATAGCCTGCCATGGCTCATGTTTCAGATTTTCCTAAATTCTCTCAAACAAGCAACATCTAGTGTAAGCAAGCCCCATAACTCTTGCTAAGTGGCCTAGCATTAACAGTAGTTGGCCTTGGGTTTATAGCTTCACCTATCTTGTGCACCTCCAAGCCCAACAGAAGTACCAGCCATCTGCAGATCACTTTGTAGCTTATGCAAGGTAGTCCCAGGAAGAACATAAGTGGTAGCTGACTTTGGCTTCTACCTCCCAAGAGGCCCCAGAGCCAGTGCACATAGTGGACAGGTTTATACCACACCAGAGCACCACCACCCAACCATCTTTACAAGTACCATGCTGAAAGGGCAGGCTCAGAGGGCACCAGAGCCCTGCTGAAGTAATTTCTGTTCTGTGGAGTGGACCTCTTCACAGCAGGTACTCCACAGTAATTGGAGATTGGTGGTCAGTGGTCAAAGCCATCCCTTGAAACTGATCGGCCTGGGTAAATTCTTTCCACTGATATGCCAACAGCAGTCAAGACTCAACAATAAAGAAGGATGTACACAGTGGGTACATTTCAAGTACCCAGTTTGAGTGATAAGAGAGCCTGTACCACTGGACCCTACAAGACACCTATTACATTAGGTCACTCTATCAAGTTAGGGAAACAGAGGAGCTCTAACTAACACATAGAAACCAATACAGGGCAGCTGCCAAAATGAGGAGATGAGGAAACATGGCCTAGGGGAAAGAACAAAACTCCAGAATAAGAACTAAACAAAATGAAGACAAGCAGTCTACTAGATGCAGAGTCCAAAACACTGGTTATAAGGATGCTCATTGAACTTAGTGAGAACCTCAACAGCATGAAAAAAAAATCAGAAATTAAAAATACAGCAGTTGAAATAAAGAATAATTTACTGGGAATCAACACTGAAGTGGGTGAAACCAAGAACCAAATCAGAGATTTGGAATATAAGAAATCAAAAAACACCCAATAGAACAGCACTTTTAATTAATTAATTAATTAATTAATTAATTAATTAATTAATTAATTAAAAATGCTGATAGTGTAAGGAGCTTCTAGGACAACATTAAGTATACCACCATACCCATCATAAGGGTAATGGAAGGAGCCAGAGAGGCCCACACCAAGACATATCATAATTAAAATGCCAAAAGTTAAAGACAAAGAGAGAATCTTAAAAGCAGAAAGAGGAAAGCAATTAGATACCTACAAGGGAGCACCCATAAGATTCTCAACTGATTTCTCAAAAGAAATTTTATAGGCCAAAAGGGAGTGTCAAGAAATATTCAAAGTGATGAAAACAGGACCTACAACCAAGATTATTCTACCAGCAAAGCTATCATTTAGAACAGAAGGAAATAAAAAAGAGCTTCCCAAACAAGAAAAAGCTAAAGGAGTTCATTACCATCAAACCCATATTGAAGAAGAGGGAGGGGAAGGATGAGGAGGAGGAGAAGGAGAAGAGGAAAGAAGAAGAAGCAGGAAGAAAACAACAGCAACAACAAAAGTATGAACAATAAAATGCCTAAATACCTATCTATCAACAACCGAATCTAAAAAATAAATAAATATACAAACAAGTAAAAAGAAACAGAATCACAGATACAGAGAATATTTTGATGGTTTTGCCAAATGGAAGGAGGGTTTGGGGGGATGAGCAAAAAAATGAAAGGATTAAGAAATACAAATTCAGTGTTACATGATAGTCACGAAGATGTAAAGTATAGCATAGGGAATATAGTCAATAATATTCTAATAACTATGAATGGTGTTACATGGGTATGACTTTTATCAAGATAATCCCTTAGTTATACAATGTCAAATCACTGGGGTGTATACCTGAAATGAATATTAATAATGTATGTCAACTGTAAGTGAAGACAAAAATGACAAAACACAAAAAAGCTTGTTAAATATTAACAAAGCTTGTTAAATATTTAAAATCAATCACTGATGTATCTTGTCAACAAACAAATGAAATATAATTATCTCAATAGATGCAGATTTTTAAAAACAAAATGTAATATCTAGTCCAGATAAAAAGTCATAACACATCAAGGAGAGAAGAGAACATCCTGAAGTAGATAAAATTCACCTAAATAAACCCATAGCTATAGTCACAATAAAAAGTGAAAGACTGTATTCTTAGCCTAAAGTTGTTATCAAAGAAAGCAGGTTTTTTTAGCCACTCATATTTATCATTATAATTGAAATTCTAGCCAGTGTAATAAGGCAAGAAAGTACATAAGTAAAAAACAAATGAATTAGAAAGGGAGAAAAAAAAATTTCTATTTGCAAATGATTTCTATTTAGAATATTGTCCCAAAATATACCAAAAAAAAATCTTTAAAGTGGATTTAGCAATGTCAAAAAATGCAAGGTCAGTATGCAGAAATAAATTGCATCTTTATATATTAGCAATAAAACACTGAAAATTATAATTTTAAAGCAGCATCACTTACATTAATGTTTGAAACACATTCAAAATACATGAAATCTTTGGACATAAATGAAACAAAATAAGCCCAATATCAAGATGCTAAAATTTTATCTTGAAATCAAAACATACCTAAATAAATGGAGAAACATACTACATTTATCAGTTGAAATATCAATTATAGTTGACATGTCACTTTTCTCTAATTTGATTTTGAAATTCAGGAGAAAAACAGGAGAAATTACACTACCTGTTTTTAATACTAATTATAAAACAATGCAAATCATGGCAGCATTGTACTAGGAAGGGGACAGATATATAGAACCATTGAATAGAATGGGTGCTCCAAAAATAGTCACATAGATATGTCAATTAATTTTGATAAAATTTAGAAAGTAATTTCATAGAGAAAGTTTTATTTGCAACAAATGGTGTCAAATAGTTGAATATCTATATCAAAAACAGAATAACAAAATAAACCACACAATCCATACATCTTAACAGGTATAAAAATCAACTCTAAAGGGATCAGCAAACTATATAAAGCCTAAAATTATAAAACTTTTTGGGGAAAATTTTAATGTCCTGGGGTTAAGCAAATATTTCTTAGGTACAACATCAAAGCATGGCCCATAAAAGAAAAACACAAAAAAGTTGAATTGGACTTCATCTACATAAAAAACTTATGCTATTTGAAAGGCATTGTTAAGAGAATGGAAAGACAAAGCTAGAAGAAACTAGAAATCATATATCTGATAAATGATTTGCAACCAAAATATATGAAGCACTTTCAAAACTTAAAAACAAATGATCTAATTAAAAGAAGCAAAATTGTTGAGTATACACTCAGGTTATACAAATAGCATATGAGCACATAAAAGAGATACTCACAATAATTTGTAATTAGGCAAATGCAACTTTAAACCACAATGAGATAGCTACAGATAATTATTAGAATGGCAATTTTTTAAATTGATAACACCAAATGCTATCAATAGAAATTCTAATATGGAAAACAGTTGGGCAGTTCATTACCATGATGAATATAAACTTACCATACCATCTAGGAATCCCAGCGTTAGGTAATTTTCAAATGAAATTAAAACATATTCACTTAAACCTGTATGCAAATGTTTATAGCAACTTCAGTCGTAATTGCCCCAAATTGGAAACAACCCAAACATCATTCATTTGGTACCTGGGTAAATAATCTGTGGTACATACATAGAAGGGAATACTGCAAAGTACTGTGTCACACATCAGTAGAGGGGAATTTCCACTGCCTTATGCTCAATAAAAGAAGGATATACAGTGTAGTATTCTGGAAGAGGAGCAACCTTAGTGACAGAAAACAGAGCAGTGGTTCCAGGGTCCTATGGATGAGAAGGAAGGGATGACTACAAGTAACTTAAGAGGCAAATTTTGGGGGTGTTACAGCTTATATCTTGAATTGGCAGTCATTACACAGTTGTATGAACTTATTAAAACTTGTAGTACTTTACAATAAAAATGAAGAACTTCTTGGAAATTAAACCTTGATAGAAAAAAATAGAGGAAAGTTAACCCCAAGAGTCTAGAAATTATATACAAGTACACAAATAGTGTATTTATTTCACACCCACAACCCATCTTGGATAATGTAGTATTGATGGATGAGTGACATCAAGATTAACCTTTTAAACTGATCACTTCTTATGTTCAAAAGCAAATTTAAAACTTAGAAGAGAATTTAGAGATATAATATTTACTAGACTTTGTGAATGTGTTGAATGAATTTTGTTCTTAAATAAAATCTTACCACCCACAATCAATGTTCTGAGGGAATCTTCTAGAAAATCATCATCCTTTGTCGTGAATACCTTGTATTCCATTATATCAATTTATCAGAATTTATTTAGTCATTTCCTATTCATAAACATTTATGTTTTCAGTTTGTTCATTTTATAAATGTTTTGAGAATATTTTTGAACATAAATATTAAGAACTTTTCTGTTTCTAAATGCTATATTTCTAAACTACAATGTGCAGGTTCAGAGTTTATAAGAGATTTTTTCAACCTAAGTTTTAATTATAAGAGCAATAGACAAGATCTTGTGCCAGCTCATTTACATACATGACCTCATTTAAATTGCCTATGATTACACAGATAGTAAATAGTGAGGTGTAGTTATAGTCCATTCAGTTTATTCTTCAAGCCTCTTCTATAATCAATATTTCAGAACTCTTGAACACCACCATGGAAACAAGCAAATTTCTATGAGTAGGTGGTACACACCAGTTAGAGGGCAAAGGTGACCTGAAAGGCAGTCTCTTTCCTAAATATGCTCTCTGCTATTCATCTACAGCCAATTATTGTCATGTAAAAACACAGACCAACCTAGAAAAAGCTGGATACAAGAGTTGCCAATGTTTTAAAGGTTGGAAACCTAAAACTGGTGTAGCCCAAAGAAGACATGTCTTTTGAGTATTTCCATTGGGTAATACTCTTCCAGAGTCCACCATTATGTCCCCAGTGGCAAAGTTAGCTACCTGGAATTATGGACGTTATATTTTCACTAAAATATTGAGGAAACAAGCAGCAAGTGGAATGTGTTGCAATATGACTGCTGGAGAATGTATAACTTCATGAAAACATATTAATACAGTATCTAATTTCATTTTGGTGTTTCTAAATACATATTATAAACACTATTCCTTACTTGTACTTGCTACCTGGTCATAATACAGGGAGAGCTCTGATTCATTTAACTTTGAATTACATATTCTCACTCCCTTCTGCTATGAATGAAATGTTTTTCGGAGCCAGCTGCAGGATGCACACTGAAATCTCATTAATTTATTAAGAAACTACATATCTGTCCTGACATACCAGTGTCTGTTACTATTCAGTGTTAGTGGTATGCAGAAAAGCTAAATGTAGTTCTGATTTTCACAAACCTATATTCAATGAAGAATGAATATTTTAACATCTGTCTAATGTAGTAATGGTAAAACTTGACTGCATGCTGGAAATACTTGGGGGATGTAAAACACTAAAACCAGGTTCCTACCCCAGAGATTGTGATTGAATTGACCTGGGTGTGACTGGGGTATCAGAACTGTTAGAACTCCCCAGGGGAGTCCAGTGTGAAGTCATCTTGTTATGTTTTACAATATAGCACTTGATAAGTAATAACACAAATAAATAGTTCCTCTTATAATTTATAGTTATTATTAACAGCAATATTTTTATCTCCATTTACTCAATATCCTGTGTTATTATTTTTCCTTCAACCTTCTCAATAACTGATACATAGAGTCCAGTGATACCACTTTTTATAAAATCAGAGAAATGATGATGTCCTATTTCCATTGTCTCACTTATTTTCTAGACAATAATCTCCTTGAAGGAAGGAAATGTGTCTGTGTGTCCTTAACACTTAACATCATGCCAAACGTATGTTATACTCTATAAGAACTATTTGTTGAGCAAATGAGTGGATACATTCATTGATTGTAAGTGAGAAAGAGAAATTAGATTAAAAACAGACAGCAGCAAGCCATAGATGTGATGTTCTTTCCATGCAAGCTACTGAGAACTAGGAGAATAGGACAGGAATATAAGCAACACCATCTACTTCTTTGAATTATTTCCCATAGTTGTTTCACATGCATGCATACCCTTTTCTCAGCATGCTTGAAAATGAAGAAAGGTGGTAGGTGGAGCAGAATAACTAGTTCTAGGAATACTGTCACTAGCTTTCAGGTATCTCTGAAGAAAATATAGGTTGAAGCCTTTTATCATACCCTTTGACATTAATAATGAGCTAAGAACCTACTAACACTGTACTTATATAGTAAGTACAGTATTAAAAAGTAAATGTGGCTTTTCAATCTCTATAGTTCATCTTCCTTCTGGCCTTATCTTAAGGCTAAGAAATAATAATGTTTAAACTAATGGAATCAAGTGTTTCATTATGTAACTCAGTCTCTTAAAATTAAATGTTTATGTGTTAGACATTTCTCCTCCTCCTGTGGTCCTCTTTGAAATGGCTTCTGAATGGACTGGCCACATGCTTTCCACTGCCTGAAAAAGGGTACAGAAAAGGGTACAGAAGAGGATAGAAAAGGGTACAGGTTTGCCTGGAATCCTTGATATCCTTGCTGGTGTCTGCTGTAAGGAGGTCTAGTCTGCACCTGTGTCTGTGACTGTGATGATGTTTGTGGACCTCTTTTGGCATATTATGGGTAGAATATCCTCTTGCTTAGAGTCCCAGTCATTTGGGTTCAGACACAAACTCACCACCCATATCTTTGAACCCCAGGTCAGGCCTTTGCTTATCAACTGGAACCAACAGAAGCAGTATCTTTATATTCCCAATGATGCATGGTTGCCCTAAATGTACTTTAAATTTGTAACGATTTCCTGGTCCTCTCAAGGAATTGCTCTAAGATGGGAATCAGGAGTAACTAGGACTTTAGCATTTCAAATCTTAATTCTTACTAAGTCTCTTCTGCAATAAAACAAAGCTGGGAGGAGAAGCCTTTTTAACACTTCTTACCCTGATTTTCCTTTATTGGCTGATCAGGGCCAAGGAGTTCTAGCTCTAGACAGCCTAAAGTAGGGAGATTTAGGACCACACCTCTCACCAATCAAAAAGCTAACTTTTCAAACAATGTACTAAAGCACAAAACTTATGTATGATCTTTACCTTTTGAGAAAGACTTGCCTTCTTTTAATTTGAGGTCATTAATTCCAGACTCATCTGGGAATGGCCATCTTCAGAGTAAATATTATTATCTGATATTATTTTTATATATTTCTTCATGTGTTTATTAGTTGTTTCTCTCCCCAACAAACTGTAAATTAAATGAGGGCATATCATTGGTTTTATTAAGTGTTGTATCCCAATCACGTTGGATAGTGGTTTTTGAAATAGTATTATAAAACTTTTCATTGAGTATATGTATGTATTTATGGATGATGGATGGATGGGTGGATGACTGCATGTTTGTATGTGTGTATAGATGGCTGTACAGGTGTATATATGAATCCATTTGTTAAATGACATTTTTGCTTTAGACTGAGAGGAAGCTAAGAAAATATGATATAAGTAGGAAATAAAAATGCACAAATTTCAAAAATATCATCTCTGCATACATAAAAACAGTAGAAGATTTGATCCTTAAAGTTTGGAAAATCAATTGCATATATATTTGTATTTATGAACATGTGCAAATATATATAATTTATAATTGGAGATAAGATCAAAATGTTATAATAATTATATCTGGATGGGATTTTGAATATTTTCAAATTATTTTATTTTTGTTCAAGTACAGTTCTCTGCATTTGCCCCCCTCACTCCTCCCATGATTTTGAGTAATTTTTACTTTACCGTTATGTTTTATCTATTTTAATGTTTTCC
Organism: Tonatia bakeri; assembly: GCA_004024845.1. NCBI lineage: Eukaryota > Metazoa > Chordata > Mammalia > Chiroptera > Phyllostomidae > Tonatia > Tonatia bakeri. The sequence continues at coordinate 13,495 of PVIA01009403.1, read as the reverse complement.
AGCATGACCATATTTTATGTTGTGTATAAAATGAATGAACAAAGCATATTATTTTATAAATATATATGTACATTTAATTTATCTGAAATTTTGTAAGGTTTCATCAAGAAATTAATGCTGCCCTAAATTAATTGCTTTGAAAGGTAAAATAATTGCTGACAATGTATTAATATAACAGTTTTCAAAAGTATTTTATCATAAACTATATAGACATTTCTGAAAGATGTAAAAATTAATATTGTTAAAATGGTTGTGTTTATTTTTACAATTTCCTTTAATAATGGAGAGTATTTCTATTTTTTCCCAAAATAGACTAGCTAGTCTTGTTACAGATTTTTTCCTGTTAGTTAAGTTACAGCACAGTGCCAGAGTTTCAAACACTGATTTTTTGCTGTTGAAAAAAAATAAATCATGATTAGTGCAAAAATGTATTAATGGCATGCTAAACTTCATTCTGAAGTGAAATTTTGTGAGCATATTTTAATCTATTAAAGAAAGAGGTTTATAATAGGAATGCTGACAGACCGTCCCTCTGTCATACAGAGGCTTCCTTAGCTGAATCATTAATGTCTAACAAAGTCAAGCCTGTGTCTTTTTACAAATCAAATTCTTCCTCTCCAGTGGAGACAGGTCAAAATATTGGAGAAGCCCTGTGCTCTCCAGTGGAAACAAAATGGATGGTACTGACATCTCCATTGGCTTAATGAGAGTGTGGCAGCAGCGCGCTCCTGGACGGAGCCTTTGTCAAAGCGGACTGAGGTCTATTTTTAGACTATGTGCGTTGCCTTTTATATTTATCCCACCCAATAGCAGGAGGAATACAGCAAGTTCCTGTGTAGAAATAGAAAAGCAGGAATAAAAGCAGCTCCAATTTGATCTGCACCTAAGTCTACTTGAGTATCACTGATTCTTTGCTGTTGCTTAAACATTTCTTTCTTGTTTTTTTCTTCGTTTTCAGTTTGGAGACTATCATTATCCTTTGTTTAATGCAACAGCAACTCCAGAGCTGAACCCCATTAAAATATCCTGTTTTGTGACCTTTTTCACCTACAGTTCCAAGTAATTTGTTGGGAATACATGTTGGTTTGACATATTTAAAAATACACTGTATGTCTATTATGACAGAATTAGGTATGTTGTCTTGAGGAGGTTTTTAAACTTTAAAAATTATACTGTAGTTTGGTCATATCCTAATTTATATTTAATGGTAGGAACAATTTAGAAAGTGCACAATCAGTATTGCTACAATAGTCTTACCTTTAATGAGGCATGTGTTACTTTTTGAATCTGGACACATTGTCATCTTTATGAATTTTAATTGAAGGCCTTTTATTATATGTAAGTGAGAAAAGTAGATTCCAGATTAGCACATCAGTGTGTTTAAGTACATATATATAAGAGTGATGGGCTCAAACTTAGTTAACTACTTACTAGATATGCAATCCTTTGCAAGAGATTTCACCTCTCTTTGCCTTGTTTTCCTATTTGATAAAATGGCAGCAATAATAAATTAACACATGAAAGACATTTAGAAGCAGTGCTTATCTCATCATAAACACTCAGTAAATGCTAACTTTTAATTAAAATCAATTTTATTATACCACCAATTATGTAAATTAACTTTCAGTATGAATTTAATGAAGGTATTCTCACATAAAGTTTAGCTTTCCATTTCTAAATAGCTAGCAGTTTACCATTTTCATTACTTTAATAAACTAAGGTACCACAAAAAGTAAGACACTTTTTGTAATTACCCAATAACTTACTTTCTTCACATTTCCTCTGTCTCTCTGGTACCTGTGGGTTCTGTCAGTTCTCCGCTGTGACACTTGGGCATACACCTCCACTCCCCCAGTGATCCAATCCTCTTTCGCCCAAATCTTTTTGTATCATGCGTATTGTAGTTTACCAACTTCACCAACGCAGACAATGAAGGTCTTCATTGGTTGTGTACTAGAGACTTCATATACTTTGTTGCATGGACTTTTCCCTACCTGCCTGAGCGTCCTGAGAGGGAGGGAATGGGATGGAGGAGAGAGAGAAATACCAACAACAGAAGCCACAGACCTTTATTACTTAATCTTGTATGTGACAAATTATCACTTCTGCTGTATTCTATTTGCCACATGAACTATGTGGGAGGGACTTTCACAAGGGTGGGAATATCCATAGAAAGGGATTGATTACTGAGGGCCATCTTAGAGGCTGCCTATCACAGTCTGACCTCTGGCCTGCTGGGACATGGCTGCATATACAGAATATACTCAGTACACTTGCTTCCTCTCAGGGTTATAAGAGGCAGAAGCATGAACTACTGTACATCTCCTGCCAGACTATGGGCTTCCACCTAACTTATTTCCTACTTGTGTACACCCACCTCCACCCGCCTCAACACACACACTTTCCCTCTAAATTAACCAACAAATTGTTCCACTTATTTTGACCATACCAAAGTCATCTGTGCTATGAATCAGCTCTGTAAAGGAAATAGAAAAAATATAATAAATAAAATATATATTAAAAAAGAATAAACATTACTACTTTTAACTACTAACCACTAAATAAATGAGCTCAGTGATGGTTAATGCCTAAATATTTTTATTTCATTCAGTCTTTCATTACTGTAATTACTTTGTATTTAATCTTTATTGTATTTTTTCCATTAGCATTTAGTCCCCCATATACCCTGCTCACCCCAGCAATCACCACACTGTTGTCCATGTCCATGTGTCCTTTTTCCTTTATGCTCAATCCCTACACCCTCTACCTGCCCCACTAGCTGTCATATGCTGTCCGTCTATGAGTCTGTTTTTGTTTTGCTTTTTAGTTCAGTTTGTTCATCAGATTCCACATATGAGTGAACTCATGTGGTATTGTCTTTCTCTGACTGGCTTATTTCACTTAGCATAATATTCTCAAAGTCAATCCATACTATTGCAAAGGGTAAAATTTCTTCTTTTATTTTCCTCCAATCCCCCTTGACCCAGCTCTTGACAACCGTTAGCTTGTTTATATCTATAATTCTATTTCTGTTTTTTAAATGTATTTGTTTTTTTTTCTTTTGGATTCCATAATGAGTGAATCATAGAATCACACCATTATTTTCTTTCTCTGTCTGAATTTGACTTAGCAAAATGCTGTCTACATCCACCTGTGTTATTGCAAACACCAATATTTTAATTTGCTGAGTAATATTTCATTGTGTATGAAATTTTCTTTATGCATTGCACATTTTATTCATGCATTCATCTAAGAATAGTTGCTTTTATATCTTGGTTATTGCAAGTAATGCTGCAATGAATTCAGCGGTGCATATTTCCTTGAGAATTATTGTTTTTGTCTTCTTCACATAAACACCCAGAGTGGAATTGATAGGTTATGTAGCAGCTCTACTTTTAATTTTTTGAATAATCTCCATACCATTTTTCATAGTGACTGAACCATTAACAATCCCACCAACAGTATGAGGGTTCCCTTTTACCTACATTTTTGTCAGCACTTGTTATTTGCTGATTTTTTAATGATAGTCATTCTGACAGGTGTGAGATGATATCTCATTGTTATTTTAATTTGCATTTCCCAGATGATTAGTGATATTGAGTTTTCCTGTCTGTTGGCCATCTATATTTGCTCTTTGGAAGAGTGTCTGTTCACTCTTTCCTCCCATTTTTAATTGATTTTTTTTTTGGTGTTTATGTGTATGAGTTCCTTATAGGTTTTGGATATTAACCCCTTATTGGCTATATAATTTCCAAATATTTTCCTCCATTCAGTAGGCTGTCTTTGCATTTTGTTGATGGTTTCCTTTGCTGTACAAAAACTTTAGTTTAATGTAGTCCCATTTGTTCATTTTTTTTCTTTTGTTGCCTGTGCCAGAGGAGACATATCCTAAAAGGGATTGCTAAGACTGATGTCAAACAATTTACTACATATGTTCTCTTCTAAAAGTTCTATGGATTCAGGCAGAATTTTTCTCTACTTTAAGAATCCATAAATTTTAGTTAAATATTCACTAAAACTTAACTAAAAATTAGTTTAAAAACTGTAGTTAGTTTAAGTGAATAACAGAAGTGTGGAGTTGGTAAGATGCCAATGCAGCACACAGTAGAATTGTTTCTATCTCTTACTTTTCAGTGTGGTCTATATTATTTCAGTGTAGTTTTGATTTTCAGATTGTTATTATTGTCTGTATTTTCATGATGCATGAACTGTGAAAATATCCTCCATTAGTGGGAATGGGAAGGTGGACGGTCAGGTAGACTCTACTGCACAGCAGAGCCAGCCCTAACAAAATGGTGAAGTTGCACCAAATGCTTTTCATGCCTTCCCACCACTGCTGTGCTTTCTTCACCATGCCTCACCTGCCCACCCGCTGATGTAAACATTTCTATTCAGTTAGGAATCAGGTATTTCATTATGAAAGTTATTGAGGTATAAAGAAAATGCTTAATAAATTATAGCCTTCTCCATATAAAGTTCAAAAATAATAGTAGGTATTTATAATAATATTTAATGGCAATTTAAGCATTTGAGTCAGTTCTGAATTTAGGGACAGAAAAGCCTTCCAGGAGTCTCTGAAGCATAGCATGCTCTAAAGACTGAAAATAGTACTTTACAATACAGGCTCTGTGCTAAATGCTTAAATGTTTCTTATTTTATCTTTCAAAAATGCTCAGAAAAACTACTATTGTTTCTGTTCTATGGAAAAGGAACCTGGTGCATAGGCAAGTTATACAAGGCCATCCAGCTTCTCTGGGACGAAACTGGAGAGAAGCCCAGTGATGTTTGTATCTCTGAGTTTTGGCTGTGTCAACACTATTAGAGACTGACACCAGGTGACCAAAATGAAAACACTGCAATTGTTTTCTTAGAGATTCGCTTTATCTCCACTCTCTCTCTCTTTCGCCCAAATAGCACAGCAAGTCTTCTATGACCTCCAGTGCAGCCAGCCCAGCCTTCAACAAATGCAGTTCTTGTTCTTGTTTTGTGCTGCATGACATTACTATCGCCTCATACTTCCTTCTTATATTTGATCGTAGTTTAAAGAACTTGAAGGGATCTATTCTCTTCTTTTTTTCTGAATGTTCTCTGCTCTTAGTCTCCACTTTTCTAAGAAGCGCTGACCTATTTTGTGCAATTCTTTACAAAGGAAGGCCTGGGAGTCTTGTTTCCTACACTGCTTCAATTTCCATTTCAGCCTCTCTGCCTACTTTTAAAGTATGGTTTGGCTCTGAAGAGCTAATAAATTTAGTCTCTATAGTTCAAGTTCATTGTTTTTTATAATTTTTTCTTCAGTGTAATAGCTTTTTTCCACGTGTACTAGTACTTGTACCATTTGTGTCAATTAAAAAAACATTTACTGAATGAATTTTTATTTATAATCACTCAATGTTTTATTTTCATTTTTTCAACTGTGTACACACAGAAGACAGATATTTGCAGCCAAATGCAGTACAGTTCTGCAAATGCTAAGTGATGTCCATGTGTTGGTCATTGTATTTGTTACGTCAGGTAAACTGGACACTTGACCTCAAGAAACCCACATTTATGTAAGAAAAATATATTTGCAATGAACTATGGACAAAACATGTTCCTATCATAGTGTAAAAAAAAAAGATAAATCTGACCTATACTAATAGGAAAAACTGATGAAAAATGGGCTTTGAGCTCTAAAGATAGGCAAGGTTTTTGATAGTAAAAAAATAAATAAATAAGAAGAATGTTATTCCATGTGGAAGAAACATCTTTGAAAATAATCATAGATTCTGAGGTAGGAATCTCAAATCTCTAAATGGGTGATAAATAGGGTGGTTCAATTAGAATGTAAAGTTATTTGTCTCAGAACAGGAGGAAGATCTGAAGAGATAGGTTTAGGTTCATTTGTATAAGGCTGTTAAAACTAGTCTAAAATTTGTACAACAGAAATGAAAATGATTTAAGGTGTTTGAAGTCTACATATCCTTATCAAAATCCAAAGCCAAATCAAAATATAGTTTTAAGTGTACAAGTATTAAATTAATTTTAACAAGTTTATTTATAAGCAAATATAATGGAAGAGTCTTACTGTGAACGAGAAATTTACCTGAAACTTTTTGGTTATTTCCACTAAAAAAGACCCAGACCATGATTTTTATTATCAATTACTGCTTTTTCCCCCCATGAGTATGGCCTTTTTACTCTAGTGAGAAATAATTGATGACTATTTATTAACAGTGATGAAGTCCAACCAATTTAGACTTTCAAAGTAGGGTAGTGGGGTTGTTGGGCACACAAGAGACTTTATAAATACAAAACAGTTTATTTTTCTACAGACAGAACAGTAGTTGTAATATACCAACTTACCAACTTGTGTATAGACCAAGAAACTATTAGGAATGTATTTCTGGAGGAAATTTGTAACCACAAGTACAAATTTGGGTATCATCCACATTAATTTGGAAGCAATATCCTTGAGAATGGGTGAGAAGGTAGAAATTGGAGGAGGAACCAACTAAAGACATGTAAAAGGATAAGGTAGGTAAGAGGAAACCCAGGAAAGAAAAAAGAGGGCAAATGCTAAAGGAGACAATGTTTTAAGGTGTAGAGAGACATCGACCACATCCATTGCTTTACAAATGTTAGTAGGAAACAGCAGTGGAAGTAGAATATTAGACTTGGAAATTAAGAAGTCATTGGAGACTGTGAGAAGGGCACTAGACACATTATAATGATTAAAGAATTCTTAGAATGCTCTTGAGTAATCTGTACATGCCATCGTGCTTGGACTTTGTGAGGTCTGTCAACCATAATTAGTTCCTCTTTCACTAGTACAATAAAAATAATTCATAAGCAAAGAAGGATGAATATCACCAGATCTGTAGGCTTTTAATTTTTTGTATAAATAAGAAATAAAAAATCCATTCACTTCCTGTTTCCATTCAAATCAAGAAATTTGAAATAGATTGCTATATTAAACAGTTTTTCTACCCTTGTTGATACTAGCTATTACTTTATCTTCATACATCCCTTGTCTTTGTGTATCCCCAAAGCAAATTTATACTCTCTAAACTACTACATGTGTCCTATGTTGATCATAATGGCCACAATAGCACTCCAATTTAGCTTTATGTTTAAATAGATAACAATAAATTGAGAGTCTGTTTTTAAGTAATCAAGAAAGTAGCCTATAATTTTTCCAAATGACATATTAAGTGCTTCAAAAAATTAAATTTTGCCAGGAGCTAAAGCAACTGCCCCCCAAAAAAAAGTTTGTGAAGGTTGCAAAACTTGGGCTAGGTTTTAAAAGAAGAAGCAATCTCTAATGTAGATATTTCAGAGAGAAGAAAGGCATGGAGAGGGAGAGGTGCTTAGTGTGTATAGAAATCATATTTATTTGCTGGGATTGCTATAACAAAATACCACAAACTAAGTTTCTTACACAGCAAAAATTTATCATCATTGTTAAGGTGGCTAGAAGTCCAAGAACAAGGTGTCAGTAAAATTGGTTCCTTTAACGGCTGAGAAGAAGAATTTTTTTCCATGTCTCTCTCCTAGCTTCTGGTAACTTGCTGGAATCTGGCATTCCTTGGTTTCTGCTATATGAAGCTGATCTCTGCCTTCATCTTTACAAGGATTTTGCTGTGTGTGTGTGCTATGACCAAATTTTTTATTTTTATAAGGATACCAATCTTATTGAATAATATATCCACCCCATTCTAGTATGACAATCTTAACTAAGTATCTCTGCACATCTGCAACCACCTCATTTCCAAATAAGGTCTTATTCTGAAGTATTGGGAGCTAGGAATTCAACATATGAACTAAGGGGACAAAAGTCAACCCATAACGGTGCTCAGTGAACAAAGCATTTTGACCAAGGCAAAATAATTATATGCATGAAAAGTGGTAGAGAACATTGGAGTGAAAATTGAGACCAGCAAGGGGAGAATCTAGAGTTTAAAGTGATCAGACCTGATCCTGAAGAGAGCTAACAGGAGTTCCTTTAAAAATGATGTAGCTACAAGGTCTTTCTGCAAATACAAGGTCAAACAGAAGCACAATGTATAGAATGGATAGAAAGCAGAGCCTCTGTGGTTGTAGTTAGGAAATCTATCTCTGTCCATATTCCATTCCCTACTGAACTCTGTGAGAATCAGAGGAAATTTGGGGGCTCCCTGGAGAAGAGTTTAAAAATTTCTGCTTTAGAAAATTAATCTAGAAAAAAACATATTAGAGAGGAGTAGGAGACAAAAATAGATAGATTACTGCACCAGTATAGGAATGAGAAAATGAGGCCATATTGGGATGGGCCCAGTGAGAAAGAACTTAATGAGTCTACTAATGCAAGTTACACAGTTTGTATATTATTTGAATCATAGTAGAACACTGGAAGGAAGAGGAAGTAATAATAGTAACATGATTAACATTGTTAATAAATAATTACAGTGTATTATGTTTCTAAGCTGTGCCCTACTTGCCCAAGTTCACTAAACTATTACATTGAGATTTGAATATACAGATGGGATGGTAATCTTCTTTATTATAGATCTTTACATTAGATATTGTTCTTTATTATAGATTGCTCTCAGAGATCACTTCTAATATTTTGAATGTCAGTGAGATTACTAAAGAATATTAATACCATTTGTGGAATGTGAAGCATTTGTGTTTAAAGTAAAGGTGATCTTGTCTGTAGAGGTCCCCATGACAAGTGAGGGATCCCAGCCTAACACCAGGCTTCCCAGCCTAGAGTTCCAGATACAAGAAAAGAAGTCCTCATAATTCCTGGTTGTAAAAACAAACTTGGATTGTAGCTAAGTGAAACAAAGGGCTTCTGGTGTCCTAGGCAGTTTCTCTAAAGTACCCATACATGGACTTTCTCTGACTCACTCCCTCTGAGCTCCACTGATGGGGAAGCATCTTGAAAGGAACCAGGGACATATAGGGAGAAACTGAATTGTCTGGCATCAGGGCAACAGCTGGGGAACAACTTCTTGACAGACAAAAGTGCAGGCAGAGGCCATTGTTCCTTTTCTGAGTCCTCCCTCCAGAGAGTCACAGAGCCAGCAGGCAGGCACCATATTGGAACTGAATCAACCTGGCTCACCCTGGTGATTCCCTGAGACCCTCCCCCACCCATCTTGCAGGCCCACCCAAACTGTTTACAGTGGCTTTTCTATATAAATGACCTGCCTTGGCTCATGCTCCAAATGCGCCTTAAGTGTCTCAAACAAGCACAATTTGGCCTTGCCTTGTACCTCTTACTAAGTAGACCTGACTCAACTCTAGAAGCAAGCCTGACTTGATTCCCAGCTTGCCTTTCCAGGGTACCTCCAAGCCCAGAACGAGTGGCAACCATCTTCAGATCACTTTGTGGCTCGTGCCAAGTGTCCCAGGGGCAGAACACAGGCAGTGGCTGACCTTGGTCTGCACCTCCAGGAAGGCCCCAGAGCCAGTGTACCAAGTGGACAGCTTCAGACCATGTTAAAGTACCACTCAACAACCTCCACAGATGACGCTGTCCAGGGTTAGACTCAGCAGGCACCAGAGCCCTGCTGAAGTAAGTCCTGCTCTGTGGGGTAGGCCCCTGAAAATCTGATCCTCCACTGTTGCTGATGGTCAAAGCTGGTCCTTTCAATAAATAAACCTGGGGGTAAATAAAATTTACCTTTCCATTAATGGACCATAGCATTCAAGGCTCAACTGTAACAAGAGGGTGCACATAGCCCAAATGAAGACATACCTGCATGCTCATCTCAGGTTGTCAGGGAAGCTGTGCTGTACCCCTGGACTGTGCAGAATGCGTACTGTATAAGGCCACTCTACCAAGCCCAAGAGACATAGTAGCTCTACCTAACTTACAGAACAGGGAAGCTGCCAAAATGAGAAGACAAATAAACTTGTCCCAAATAAAAGAACAGAACAAAACCAGAAAAAAAAAAAAAGAGCCCTAAACAAGCCTGACTGGTATAGTTTAGTGGGTTGGAGCATTGTCCTATAACCAAAATGATTTGGGATAGATTCCTGGTTGGGACACATACCTAGGTTGCAAGTTTTATCCTTAATCTCCAATCCGTGGTCCAGGTGAGTGCCTGCCCAGTAGGATCCCAATCAGGCTCGTAGGAGAGGCAACTGGTTGGTGCTTCTCCCTCACATCAATGTTTCACAGTTTCCTTTCCTCTCTCTCTCCAAAAGCAATGAAAAATGCCCTTGGGTAAGTATAAGAAAAAATTAAAGAATTAAACAAAAGAGAAAGCAATCTATAGATGCAGGGTTCAAAACACTGGTTATGCGGATGCTCAACTGGCTCAGTGATAACTTCAACAAATAGATAGGAAACATAAAAATGGAACTGGAAAACATAAAAAAAATCAGTCAGAAATAAACATTACATTAACTGAAATGAACAGTACATTACAGGGAATCAACCATAGAGTAGATGAAGCAGAGGATTGTATCAGAGATTTAGAGGATAAGGAAGCAGAAAACACCCAAATGGAACAGCAAAAAGAAAAAAATAGAATCCAAATCAATGAAGACTGTGTGAGGAACCTCTGAGTTAACTTCAAGCATACCAATATTAACATGATGAGGATGCCAGAAGAAGAGAGAGAGAAAGAAATTGAAAACTTATTTGAAAAACTAATGACAGAAGACTTTCCTGGCCTGATGAAGAAAACAGACATACAAGTTCAGGAAGCACAGAGTCCCAAACAAGATGAACCCAAACAGGCCCCCAGCAAGGCACATCATAATTAAAATGCCAAAGGTTAAAGACAAAGAGAGAATCTTAAAAGCAGCAAGGGGAAAATAGCTACCTGCAAGAGAGCTCCCATAAGACTGTCAGTTGATTTCTCAATAGAAACTTTGCAGGCCAGAAGGGAGTGGCAAGAAATATTCAAAGTGATAAAAAGTAGGGACCTACAATCAAGATTACTCTACCAACAAAGCTATCGTTTTGAATCAAAGGACATAAAAAGAACTCCCCAGACAAGAAAAATGTAAGGAGTTTATCACCACCAAACCAATATTACATGAAATGGTAAAGGGTCCTTTTTAAGAAGAAAAATAAAATAAAATAAATAAAATAAAATTAAAAATAAAAACCATAAAAGGCAATAAATACCTATCCATCAATAACTGAATCTAAAATGCAAAATAAATAAGTGGAACATCACAGACACACAGCACATTTTGATGGTTGCCAGATTGGAGGGGGGTTGAGGGGTTGGGTGAAAAATGTGAAAAGGTTAAGAAGTATAGATTGATTGTTACAGAATAGTCATGGGGATTTAAAGTACAGCATAGGGAATATATTCAGTAATATTCTCATAATTATGTGTGGTGTCAGATGAGTATGAGTTTTATTAGGATGATCACTTAATAAGCTATATAGTGCCTGATCACTGGGGAGTATTTCAGAAACTAATATAATATTGTATGTCAACTGAAAGTAAAAAATAAATGATTAAATCTAAAAATTAATAAATAAAGGTAAATTTTCTTCTACCATGTTAATTTGAGATCATGGCAAGATGTCTATGAAGAAATGTCTTGGGGATCATTACAGACATGAAAATTGTATTCAAGACAAAAGTCTCATGACCAGCCCTTCTGACGCCACTTGTAACAGTGACCCCACTGTTGCCCAAGGTTTAGTGCTTTGCTAGGAGGACTCATGGAAATCAGCATTAGTTGTACTCATGGATGCTCACTATTGCAGCAACAATTAGGACACCCAGCTGGATGACTGAGGGACAAAAATGTACCAGACAGATTCTGGAGGAATTCATGCGCTCTCTTCTCATACTACCTCTGTAGGTGTCACATCAAATGTGCTGTCGCTCTGACACAAAATGAAATAGCACATGTGTAGTGTTTCTGCCTAAGAAAGTCCATGTGGGACTCAGAGTTTAATAAACTGGAGCATGGCTAGCCACGCACACATAAGCAATCTCTACCTAATCACAACTATCAAATTCTAGAATTTCAGAAATAAAGCTGATGTTCACTATGAATCACATTGTTTGTGCAGTCTAGTCAGGTCTGTGTGGTAGAACAATCTCATCAATTAATGATGGAGTAATCAGTACAAAAGCCAGGTTCCCAGATGCCAGCCAGTACTCATCCCTGTCAGCTGGTCCTTCTAAAGAGCTAGGCTGCTATGTTAACTCTTTGCTACACATCCTATAAAAAAAGAGCCTGGAGTTACTCATGAAAGTTAAGTTACATGTAAGCTGTTAAATGAGAAATGTAGAAGAGAAGGAATTCTTGGGGTGTAACCATACTTACAAGTTTAACTACCTGTATAAAATTGGTAATACATCATTTCTAAAGTATTAGTTGATGCTGATATATAAAACAGTATCATTTAAAGAATGAAATTTGTCAACTTTCTACCCCTGAAAAATGAGGAAAAGACTGTAAGGTATAAAACATTTTTTAAGCCTGAAGGTGTTACAGGATATCAAATAAGAATGACAAATTGTAACAGGTACAATATGGGAATGGCATATTTTTGTAAAACAAGCAGAGAAAAAGGTCAGGTAAGTTAAGTTCAGTTCACTGTAACTTTCATAACCATATAAATATACTCCCACTCTATTGCTTCACAGTCTAGTTTTTTTATTTAAATTATTTTATTGTTGTTCAATTACAGTTATCTGTATTTTCTCCCCATCACTCTCCCAAACCCTCTCCAAATCCTCCTCCCTCCCCTGCTTCCACCCTCCCCCTTGGTTTTGTCTATGTGTCCTTTATAGTAGTTCCTGAAAACCCTTCTCCCTACTGTCTCCTCTCCACTCCCCTCTGGCTATTGTTACATTGTTCTTAATTTCAATGACTCTGGTTATATTTTGTTTGCTTTTTTCTTTTGTTGATTATGTTCCAGTTAATGGTGAGATCAAATGATATTTGTCCCTCACCACCTGGCTTATTTCACTTAGCATAATGCTCTCCAAATCCATCCATGCTGTTGCAAAGGGTATAAGCTCCTTCTCTCTCTGCTGCATAGAATTCCACTGTGTTAATGTACCTTAGTTTTTTTATCCACTCATTTGCTCATGGGCATTTAGTCTAGTTCTTAAATTGTTACATTGATATATAAACCACTAATTTTGAATACACACCAAAGGCTATAAAAAGTGACCTATTTATATTGCTTTAAATACTAAATGTAGAAATTCCAGGTATAACCTCTTCACAAATTGTGTTTCATAGGTTCAAAAATAATAATAATGGTATTTTACCATTTTACTCTTACAGTAAACATTGTATGCATTTTTGTTCTTCTTGGTCACAGTGTATTTTAGCATAAGTTTAAAGAATTTTGCATGCTAAGATCTACATTTATTCCAAGTTTATATCTATACTTATATCAATACCAACATCTGATTGTCTTGTTGCTGATAGTTTTGCTAGCGATTTAAAAAGAAAGAGATGATTAACTGGTTTTCCTTTAATCCAGCACATTTGCACTCACAACCACTTTTTCTTTATCCTCACCTGAGTGTATGTG